>VXBW01005904.1:129220-298620 GCA_013400375.1 Thinocorus orbignyianus | reverse complement strand
AAAAAAGGAGCCAGTAGATCAACTAATCTCCTGATTAAATGCCTTTTTCATTTTGGACCAAGTTACATGCATACAGTTACAGCTGGCAGGAGCAAATATGCTGCTACACATTAGTAGATTTCTTCAACATTTAAAGAGGAACGGATGAATAATTCTTTATATTTGAAGAACTGGATCTACCAAGTTACAAACTTGGCCATGGATGCTATAAACCAGAGTTTACAGATGCCTTTTAAACAACCCAATAGTAAGCATTCAAAGATTATGAAGAGCCACATAAAATGAGTGGTCTTTCTCAACTGTTATTTCAAAAATCACTATCTGAGCAACCTAAAATTGAGATTG
Source organism: Thinocorus orbignyianus (assembly GCA_013400375.1). Lineage (NCBI taxonomy): Eukaryota > Metazoa > Chordata > Aves > Ciconiiformes > Thinocoridae > Thinocorus > Thinocorus orbignyianus. The sequence continues at coordinate 298,275 of VXBW01005904.1, read as the reverse complement.
TGGTTTTTATGGTTTTTAGCTTCTTACCATAAGTATATGCACTGTAAACTGTTTGCTGGCTGATACACTTACCAATTTTTATTCCGCGTCAGAATTTATGTATCACCATGGTAATGAAATGAGAATGCTTAGTAGATATGGCACTGTGAAGGCTACTCAAACCTTGAGTCATCCTTATAATTCTCTGGAAAGCAGTCAGAAATTATTCTGGTATTATCAGTAACCAAATGGGGGTTTCATGACCCCCTGAATGCTTCACTGTAATCTAAATGAAGATCTCAGCTGAGAATGCAGGGTTTCAAACACACAAAATATATCTCTATAACATAAATGATGGCCTTTTCCCCACAAGATTTTAATTACACTCTTATTTCAAGTGCATGATATTAGTATTTAGAAATTCATAATTAAGCATCTGTATTACAATATAACTTAAAAAAATCCATCTATATTCAATTCACAAATTATTCACAGTCTAAGTGGTTTTATTCTTGACAACTCTTTTGTTTGTAATGGTTTCAAATGTTTGAAAAGGTACTAAAGCAGACAGTTTTGTCCTTTGGAATAATTTCCCACAACTCTTTTCATTGGAATCAGCATAAGCAGCTGTGAAATATAATCAACACCATTTTGATAACTGACATTTTTGTACTTTGTAAAATCAGAATATTAACACATTGCTCTTGGTGTCAAATCACGCTTCAAAAAGTTCCTTTGATTTACTAAGTGCATCAGTCTCCTAACAAAGCAATTGTATACAGAAACTTTAATTTGAGCTGAAATGCCAGCTCCAAGTACTCAAATCCTACACCTTCTGCCTTACTTCGTTGCCTTACAAGACATTGTGGCTAAATTGCAATATTATTAAAATTGCAAGCCTTTTGCTTATCATAGAATCATAGAGTGGTTAGAGTTGGAAGGGACCTTAAAGATCTCCTTGTTCTATGCCCCCTGCCATGGGCAGGGACACCTCCCACCAGACCAAGTTGCTCAAAGCCCCATCCAGCCTGGCCTTGAACACCTCCAGGGATGGGGCATCCACAACCTCTCTGGGCAACCTGTTCCAGTGCCTCACCACCCTCACAGTCAAGAATTTCTTCCTAATATCTAATCTGAATCTCCCCTCTCATTTTCTCTATTGAGCTACCTGTGTGCAGACAGTCATCTACATGGGTTTTTGAGTCCACTCATGTTCAGATCAGAAAAGTAAGCATTAGAGAGGAACACCAGAGCTCCTTTATCCCACAGCTGCAAGAGTAAGAGCAAAATGGAAAGTGCAGGAGGGCTGCTAATAACACAGTTGCTTTACAAAATTGAGACGGTGCTCATTTATCACACTGGTATCTTCAAACCAAGGTATTTCACAAAAGACTACAGATTTTAATCATAATCCGCCTTCTGATTCCAAGTTATTCTTAGACATGCAGAATGAGTTTAAAAAAAAAATAATATCTGTAATCACACATACTTGCTCTAAAAGACCTATAAACCTGTGCTAGTAGATTACATAATGATATTTCATTCAAAAATTTCAGCTTGAAACAGAAAAGAATAAGTGGGACAGTCTAGGGAAGGAAGTAATAACTTCTTTTTAAATTTATTTTCCTGCATTTCCATTATAGAATGGAAATATTATATTCCCATATGCTCTCTGCAGCCTCAGGACTTTGAGACAGAGAAATATTTGAAAACTACTTTCATAAAGATAGCCTGTAATTTACAGAGTCTTTTTTTTCAGTACTACCTGGCTACTGTAAAGCTGCCCAGCAGAGTTGCAATTGCAATACTAGAACATTTTCAGACACATCTTTCCTCTAGGATAAACATCTAAAATGCCAACGTCAGGCAGAAGTTGTAACCCTACTGCCAAGGGGAAAAGCAGTCATGATAGTTCCCCAGTAAATAAAAAGCAGAATGTATGAGAGATGCTGTGAACCACAGAACAAGGTCCATGCAGCCATCTCACATGGAAGAAACCTTAGTAACAGTTTTTCCTTTATGTTTTATAAGGATTGCAGATTAAAATGTTACTAGTATGGCAGCCAGAGCTGTAGACAATGGAATATACAATGGAAAAGCTGCATTTTTATTCAGAACATCATTTATATCTCTCTATATAAAGGGTAGTTTCAACTTTTATTTTCTTAGGTTGAAAAATATGTGCATATGTGTTTGGTTTTCTATTAGCTTCTGCCCCAACAGCTCTCTGTTCCTTTTCTGCTTGATTATACAAAAATATCAAAGAATTTCTTCGGCCTTTGAATTTCTGCACGTCTCTTGCATCATGAATTGTTTTCCATGCAAGAATGGAAAGGGTTTGATTCTGAATTTGTTCTGGTAAGCTCTTAAAGTCTAGAGGGACACTCTCAACCTTGCATATAGGGTATTAGTTAAGCAATTTACACCAGTATCAGCCAGTGTGGCACATCCACAGCTCTCCACGTCAACTTCATATTACCACCATATCATTCAAGCTAAATCATTGCTCTAGATGGAGCCATGACCTGGGCAGAAAGTTCACCACGAATGCAATAAAGCCTGTAACGACAAGATCTAAAACGTTAAAAAACAAAACAAAACAAAAAAAAAAAGTGCTATATAGAGTTAAAAAAAGAATAATAATAAAATCAGACTGCTGAAGTCAGCTATTACAAAGTGTTAATACTGAAAGAGAGGAGTCACTTTACACCATTTACTTCAGGAAAATTTATCTTCAAACCAGAGCTGAGATTTTTATCAAAATTGATGGATTTCATGCATTTGGCTGTTTTGCAAAAGTTTTCCTATTAACCATTAAATTAAATGCAAACAGCTCTTCACACATCTGCATCTTGTCCCTTTTATTCTCATTTGAAGCTTTAGAGAGGACAGAAGCCCAAACCAAGCCTGGAGATAGTGCATTAAATGAAACAATTCCTACCTTTAAGAGAGTGTACAGTAAAATTATTCTCACATATATTAGTAATAAAGTAAAATGTGACATAATTTGCAAAAGCAGGTCAGTGGCAGAATCTGGGAATAGTGTTTCAGTCTCCTGGCTTTCATTGTAAATCTCCATTAGGGACCAAGGTGACCTTGCAAAGCTAGAATTAAGACTTTCAATTACAACAATCTTGTATGAACTGATGAGTATGCTCAATTATACTGCAAGAAATATTTTTGTCTGCCAAAAGGCGAAAGTGTGTTTTTTTTCCTCAACTGGGAAACAATCCGCTTTCAGATCAGCAAAATTTCTTGTCTTCTAAGGAGATACCAGGGTAGGTCCAAGGGTAAAATTTAGCCTTGTCTGCCATGTATTCCAATGGATCATGGAACCACAGAATGCTTTGGGTTGGAAGGGGTCTTTTTAAAGGCCATCTAGTCCAACCCTTCTGCAACAAGCAGGGACATTTTCTACTAGACCAGGTTGCTCAGAGCCCTGTCCAACCTGATCTGGAATGTTTCCAGGGATGGGACATCTACCACCTCTCTGGGCAACCTGGGCCAGTGTTTCACCAGCCTCAACATAAAAAATTTTCTTCCTTCTACCTAGTCTAGATCTTCCCTCTTTTAGTTTAAATTCATTACCTCTTGTCCTGTTGCAACAGACTCTGCTGAAAACTTTGTTCCCGTATTTCCTGTAAGACTTCTTTGAAAGGCCCCAATAAGGTGGCACTGGAGCTTCCTCTTCTCCAGGTTGAACAACCCCAACACTCTCAACCTGTCCTCATAAGAGAGGTGCTCCAGCCCTCTGATGATCTTCGTGGCCTCCTCTGGACCTGCTCCAACAGGTCCATGTCCTTCCTGTGCTGAGGACCCCAGATCTGGACACAGTACTCCAGGTGGGGTCTCACCAGAGCAGAGCAGAGCAGAGCAGAGAGGCAGAATCACCTCCCTCACCCTGCTGGCTGCACTGCTTTTGATGTGGCCTAGGATGCGGTTGGCTTTCTGGGCTGTGATTCCACATTGTCAGTTCACGTTGGGCTTTTCACCCACCAGCACCCCCTCATCCTGTTCTCAATCCCTTCATCCCCCAGCCTGAATTGTTAGGATGAGATAGCCCACTGCAGTTGCCCTTGCCCTCCAGGTGCTCAGAAAACTACACAGCAGTGAAAAATGTCTCAGAGTATAGAGGGATGTTTTCTTAATTTCTGAAAGATGAACTAAGTGTTCCTTCACAGTTCCTTAAGGTCTGTAAGCTTATGATCGTGTCTTCCTTCCTTGACAAAGCAGGAAAATACATCCACGCCACCTGTAATGAAATCAGCAGCAAGCAATGCCACAAATAATTTCCAAAGAATTTGGAAATGCATTTGCTGTTGCTCAGTATCAATTTGAGGCTGCCCGCCTTGGTGGGATTGGTACCAACTGACAATATGAGAAAATGACAACAGTTTAAATGTAATCTCTGACATAAACAGTACGCAGCTATTTGAAGTTAAAAAGATAACTCATTAGTCTATGGGATGGGGAATTCAAAGCTGAAGGACTAATAAAAATCCAACTTGATCACAGTCACAGAAATGACAAGATTTTTCACGACATTTATATAATGAAATGCTTTTGTGCCAGAATGGGCTGTTCTTACAGCTTGTAGCTTGTCCTACACATTTACAGACGGCACCTCTGGGCTCCTCCTAGGAGACAGCTGAGGGATTAAGTAACTATAACAGATATCTGATTAAGTAGCTAATATAAAATAGTTTTTTCCTTTTTTTTTTTTTTATTTTTCTTTTTTGTTGTAATTTAAGAGTAACCAAACTAAGAAAAGCCTGGTTAGTAGAAAAGTGTTTTAAATTAAAACTCCAGCTTTGTATGTGCATGCATTTTTTCCTCTTATGAAAAGTTTTTTATGGATATGCATTCAAGCATGAAATGTAAGTGAAATGTAAGTAGAATTTCAGAAATAGGTGTACCTATACATAAAGGTCATTTTAAATGAAACCAAATGGGATGCTTATCCTGTTAAGCATTCTCTGTGATCTCAGCACTAAATTATGCTAAGGACTGCAAGCATCAGCATTATTACAATGTTCTTTTTCTGTCAGTGTAGGAAGTTTAATAAACAAAGCAATATACGTTTTCCAAAGTTTTCTAAATGTTTCATATCCTAGAAGGTGGACAAATAGAAAATGTCAGCATCTAAATGCTACCTCTTAGATTCTACAAAATTTGAAGAGAGATATTTTTCACAAATCTGGGCTCTATCCACATAATAAAAATTCTCACCTCCACAAACGACATCAGCTACTCAGAGAAACCAAGGAGAAACACAACTAACAAAGAACACTGAATAATTCAAGACATCTTTCATACACCACCGCAAGGTTCACGGAACAGCAAGGGGAACGCCTCAATTACTGATACGTTTTCCCCTTCAGGGAGCAGTGAAAGTTAACTTTCACCATTAGTGCAGTAGAATATCACTTTAATAAATTTATATTAGCAGCACTTAAAGAAGTCCTTAGATACAAACAAGAATAGAATAAGAAGGCAAGGTGGGGAAACAGGCTCTTAGCTCAAAAAGACAACTGTAGCAGGGCAGCCTTCAGATGGAGGTGAGCTTTCTTCACAAGGTTATTTGGAAACTTCCAGTTATCTAGAGACAGTGAATACTGTTAGAATTACAACTTAAATCTTTTTTATGACATTTCTATCATAAACCGCAGGTTATTTAATGCAAAGGCAAGTAGGTAACATACTACAGAAAGTAACATTTCTGACCACAAAGGATTTAGGGAGGGTTCAATAAAGCAGGAGGGAAAAAAAACCACATATTTTCTGCTTACCAGTCTTTACCACATTTCAAGTCTAACACACAAAACCAATAAGCTATAATAAAGTCTGTCCACCCTCTCTTTTCCAGCTGAGTATTACAGAATGTGAGGGAGAGATCGCAACATGAGTAAGAATGAAAAAATTCCCTTCAGCACGCATATTCCTGGTGGAAATATGGTCAGTTCACAGATCTCCCTGAGTTCAGTCTATATCTCATCTGCTGTATTTGAGGCACCTGGCCCAATCCCATGAAGTGGTTACATCCTCACTTGTTCTCAGTAGCAAAAATTGCATTTGGGAATAAGTATTTGCAGAGAATCAGTCTGTGCAAAGGCTATCTGAGCTCTTGTAATCACCCAAACCAATCTGATCTGTTCTAGATTAGATAATGTTCTGTCAGATACTAGAGAAGAGAAACCCATTTGTTAAAAACCTCACACTCCTGTGATTCATTTAAGTTTTAAACTTTCTCTGAGAGCATTTTAAAGATGAATACTTTTCAACCGTCTCCTATGCTGTCCATTCAATATATTTGTAAAAGCAGCACAGCATTCCTCAGTTAAAATAAGGAGCCTCGACAATTTGTGCTATCCATTTATGGAAAAAGTAATTTAAAAAATAATTGTAATTTAAGATTAGGCTTCTGATTCCTCTTTCTGACATTTCACCATGTATTTTGGGCAAGGGTAATAATCTAAAACCCTGGCTTACAAAGTCAGTGAAATTTTAGATACTGACAAAAAGTTCTGAAAACCAACACTTTCAGAATTCTTAACCAGAAGAGTAACAGAAGTAGACAGCCAAAAAATATAACAAATACAACAATTATAAAATACAACAAATACAGAATATTCCAGTTAAAAAGTTGACATTTCACTACCTGAACAGGTTACCACGTATTCATTACCCTAACTATAAGTGCAAATAGAAGTTGTCAGTTGACTGAATCTACTTTGAACGATGCAAAATCAAGCTGCTTATCTAGATTCCCTAATTCAAGTACTTCATAAAAACCTTCGCAATGCTTTTTTTTTTTCTTTTTTTCTCTTTTTTTTTTTCCTAACAGAAGGAAGAAAAAGAGCAAAAGAACATGAACAGATTAACAAATATTCCAATGTATTCAGTATACTCATTTAATGGGTTTTCTTTTCAGCTTTTATATCTTCCACACGAGGATAGTATGGTTGGATTTAGAGGAATAATTTCATGTGCTACATCCCCTTATTATAGTCTGAATAATTTAGTATGTTTGTACTTTAGGGGAAAAAAACAGTAAAAATTATGTTTCTTCTTATTCAGCATCCATCCTCCCTTTTCAATTTCCATATTTATTCCATTATCATGTATAAAAAGTTTGTTTGAGCTGTTAGCAAGTCCAACTTTATGCTAAAAGTTTAATCTCCGTTCTCTGTGCCCACATAAATCTCAGGAAAGCCGTTGTGATCCTAAAGTCAACAGTATGCACATTGAACTATCTTGTCAGCTCTTACCAATACAAAGATCTTGAAATTCAGAACTCTCTTGCAGTGGGACTAATTCCTAACTGAGACAAAGTAGAATTAAGGATTTTCCCTTCTAATAGGACAGCTGTCTGTATAACTGAGCATTTAAGAATTCAGGATCCAATATTGACTTAACCTCCGTATGCATTAAAACATCACTTTGAATTAATGTTCACACAATATTTCTTACGATTTGTAAATGTTTTAAATTAATTAATTCAAATTTACGTAGTGTTTTCAAGTAAGTTATGTCAGATACCTGATGGAGGTCATCTATTTGAAAAGTACTCTGTGATCATGGAATATACAGTACTTGATCTTTTTAACAAAGAGTAATGAAAAAAACAGTATCAGTATCAGTAAACAAGGCGAGGCAATGGTTGCTAGAACAGCACGTAAAAAGTAGGTTTCAGCTCATGAATGAACCACTTCAGTAGCATGGAATGGACCGGGGATCAAATTTTTCAACTCAAAAGTCAGAATTAGCTTCATTCACAGATGATAAAAGCAATTTTTCACCTGCTTTAGTAGATATTTCAGGAGCTTATAAAAAGGGAAATCCAAATCACTAAATTTATTTTTATAAAACAATCACTAGATAGTAAAAGTCATAAATATTTAGAAAACACAGATCCTCACTGGAACAAATAATAGCATTTCCCCTGTTGTTGATTTTGCCACTTGTATAGCGCTTACAAAAGCAGACACTGACAAGCTGAAAATTCTGTATTAACTTTTTTAGATGGGAGAGCATAAATCGTGTATTTATTTATTTGTTTGTTTTTAAAATCATAATGACAATAAATCCTTATTTTAATATTGCATTTGTGCTGTTCAGGAAGCCTTCCAGATGGAAATGCAGTGAGCACAACCTAACTTTTCACTGGAACATTTATAGATGTTATTTTTAGTAAAAATCAGCTTCTTTGTTCTAATTAGCTATTGAAAAACTTTCTGCAGAAGTACAAGTCCCTTATTATCAAGTACCAAGTGTACATCATCTTTTTTCATCTCAGTCACAGACTGATGGCATTTTCAAATAAGGAAAAAGGAAACAAGATAAAACAAAGGAGGAGGGGAATGAGAAGGTCTTGACACACAATTAGTTTCGATATAAAAGTATGGTCAGGAATATATTTTTGTTGATTAATTATAGTATATGTTTCATAAAAAGTACTGTAATAGCTATTATAACGTATCTGTAGTCACTATGTAGTGCCACATACTTTTTTTATAATCTTCTTAAGGAAAAAAAAATGGGGAGAAACTGTTCAGAATAAACCAAGAGGGGAATGAAGCCTTGTTGATGTATCATTTTTATTCTTCAAGTTAAAAAATAGCAACTCCAGACATAAAACTAGACTGCTACGTAGGCATCCTAGAATTTGTATTCCTATTTTATGTCCTCCCAAGACAAAAAAAAAGTGCTGATTCCAAAACCTTTGACAAAAGTGGAGTATAGGAATTAATATTAATCACTTGTTTTGGTATTAGCAAGCCTGCTGTTTGTGCTGCCTTTTGTGATATGCATATAAGGTCTCCAGGGAACTGCAGTACATTATCTACACAGGAAACGAGTCTTAAAGAGGCATGTGCAGGCCTACAAATGATTAAGGTATATCACACGTGTGAATGAGCAGCTAAATTCTGACAGATAGAATTAAAATCAATAGTTCAGTCACATATAACCGTCTAAGATGCGGAATAAACTTTGCATTAAACACAGACACCTAGCTCACTAATTAAGATTCCTATTTCTGTACTGCTGAAGAAACACTGAATGCAGTGGCTGAGGTTTATGACCTTAATATGAAATTCAAAATATTTTTTTTCTGAATTCAGCTACTGTGGATACCATAGGAAATGCAGCATCATATTCAAGATGTCCATAGGTACTTTTCACTAGTGTTAACACCTTTTCTGCTGGCATTTTGACTCTCTGCCAACGGCTTGCTGGAGTTTCCTTGCCTAATTTTAGGAAAAGGCAGTGAGAAAACTACTGACTGAAGGTTTGTTCCCCAGGAAATCCATAGTTTGCAAGACAGTTCCCATTATTCACCATAAAGATCTACTGCCACACGTATGATAGGACTAGTCATATAGGCACTCAAAAGAACTGTGTGATGTTATAGAATGCTTCAGAAAGGGAACCATGAGAGGTGGAAATTTGCTCAGCAGGTATTATGCCAAATGCTCCAGAGGAGCACAGTGTTCCCTGTAGCAGACTCATCTTTGTGAGGGAGGAAGAGAAAAGAGGTGGCGGAAGAGTAGATGTGTACAGCAGGACCTGGACAGATTTCAGCTAATTTTAATTGCCTGTGTTAGGAGACTAGTCAACTTTGTCCCCCCATATGGGGAAAGAAGCATTTCCAGGAAGCAATTCATCATATGTAAATATGAATCACATCTCAGTGAAACCTTCTCCACTGGCTGGAGCAATGTGACTATGCTCCTACCCTAAGGCTGAGTGAGGTGAGCCCAGATGTAAGAATATGCAGCTCTCAGAGGCTAAATATTATGCTATGCAGACCTTAGACCTGACCAAAGAACTGTTCATACATGCAACATTTATCATAGAATAACTAAACCTAACTCATTAAACAAAGTATGGCTATTTATGACATGAAGTTGTTTTTACCCTCATACATACTCCATCTGTCATCATTCAGAGCTGCAGGTGTAGAGTCATCCAACAGATCAGAAGGACCCACAGTACAAAAACTGCGCACAAAAAGACAACTTCCAGCTGTGAAGGGCTGGCAGCCCAGACGGCAGCTCCGAAGTGGAAGAGGAAATGGAAGAGAACCTGGAGAGAAGGCTGGAACAAACTGAAGATGTCCTCATTCACCAATTGCCTCTCCAGCGTACGTCAGGTTTACAAACACAAATTTTAAGCATCTTGTGTTCTGCGCCAAAATAATTTTTTTTTTATTATACAGGTTACATAGGGATGCCTATGTAAAGAATAATTTAATGCAACTAACATTCTAATATAACCTTAGTGCCTTTCCCTCACTCTGTGCAAACAACAGGTTAAGTCTTTTAGCACACATTGGGATTTGTCATTTCATACCTATGAGCACACACACATTGCACATTGAAAAATGTTTCTCAGATTAAATTCACTTAAATTAAGTCTGTTTCTTAATCTCAGTAAGTATGGTAAGGCTCATACTAAGTGGATTTTTTTTCTTTTAATGAGATCTTCACAGGGAAATTGAATTTAACAAAAAACTTAAATGAAAAAAAAAGAACCATAATGACATTTGAATATTTTTCTATATATATTCTTCTTAAGTGTTAGTTTTCTTGTTAGCAATTGCCTAATAAACAGTAGTACTGTATCAAACAAACTTAGATTTTTTTATTCAGATTTATTCTGAGGCCCACATATTTAAATTCTCATTATCAAAGAGATGGGGATTTTTATTTTTTTTTTCTTAAAGAAAAAATGCCTTAAATGTTTATGTGAAATTCTGATTGCTCAGGACAGAAGCCATCCTAAATTACTGATTGCCCATTATCTGCTATGCAAAGAGAAAGTTTAAATGGTGATAGTACGAATAAAATGATGCATGATGAATGATCCATTCCATAGATTTATTTTTACCTCTGTCCAACAATTTAGGAAAAATAGGCCTGCACATTAAAGCAAGTCATTCAATTGTAACTATCTTTTACATATTTGAAATATTTAGGTTCAATTAAACAAACAAGGTTTGCTCACAATTTCACTGTATAAGAATATTAATCTGTATACTTATGATTTGGTACTGGTGGTAATGCTCCTTTTATTAGCAATTACAGAAAACAGCTTGATGCCAAGTCTTCCTTATTGAATCTTGATTAATCACAATAAGACAGCAGTATTCATATCTTTAATGTGTTTCAAGACTGAATGAAGATCCTTCAATTATCTGCAAGACCAAAATCCCTGCTATGTATAATAAGAAACATGGCTTCAAGAACAGAAAAAAAAAAAAAGGAAAAAAAAAAAAAGGAAAAGGAAAAAAGAATCTAGGCAGACTGGCAAGACAAAAAGCACAGAAAGCTTGGGCCAGCCGCAGTAAATCTCTGTGGTAATTCTGTGGAAAACAACTATACAACAACTACCAGAAAGAGAGAAATATGCCTAAAAGTTCACAGGTTCACAAAGCACTACTAGAAAAAGATTCTCCAAGCAGTGTTTATAACGCAGATTGTCATCAATCAAGAATTCAAACAAAAAAATGTTGCAACCACTCATTCCACTTCCTTTTCATGTTAGATTACAGCTCGTAAGTCTGACATAGCCTGATCAGCTCCAATAGGGATTAAATCCTTTGGGGTTTTTTTGGTTTGTTTGTTTTGTTTTGTTTTTTGTAATGCAAAATATCTTGTAGAAGACATCAGAAGATCAGTTTTTCTGAAAAGTCAATACGTCACCCTTTCAGCCGAATACCCGGAGAAGCAGACACTCAAGATTTTTTACTCAGTTTTGAAACTGCCAGCTAAGGCTATTAAAAGACTTTTATAATGTTATTTCCCCCATCCCATAAAATCAGACTGGGTGGGATGATCCAACTGTTATTGCTGATCTCTTCTCCCTGGGATCCAGTGACAGGAGGCATGGGAATGGCTCAAAGCTGCACCAGTGGAGGTTTAGACTGGACATGAACATGAGGAACAGGCTTCCTTGAAAGGTGGTCAGTGCCCCAAACCTGTCAGGGCTTAAGAGGCATTTGGACAATGACCTTAACAATATGCTTTAACTTTTGATCAGCCCTGAACTGGTGAGGCAGTTGGACTAGATGATCCTTGTAGGTAGGTCCTTTCAAACTGAAATTTCTATTCTATTCTATTCTATTCTATTCTATTCTATTCTATTCTATTCTATTCTATTCTATAGTGGTGCTAAATTATTCTATAAGAAAATCTCAATAGGCTGTCAACATCTTATACGTTCTGGATAACATTTCAGAAACATGGTTTATCAGTGCTGGAAGACAACTAAAGTGTAATGAATTCCCCAGATTTCATTCTTTCGGGATGCGGACAGGCTGAAATATTACCTAGCTGTCAAAGATTTTCATTTGGAAATAAATTCTTATTTCTTATGTTGCTCACGGAAGAGGAAGACTTGTCAACAAGCAGGTACTGTTGGAGCCTAGGTGTCTCAAGCTAGCAGCGTGCCAGATTTGTCCTCATTACCTGACTCCACTTGCCGACCTGCATAAATGTGCCCTGTTCAGCTACTTACTTGCATGGCATCCTGCTACTCAATGCAGCTGGCTCCAGAGCAATCCCATCTGTCAGAATCCATTTTTTCAAAAATGTATTTTTGTTCCAAAGCAAAATGAAACACAAGTTTTGTGAATTGCTGAGAGATTCTCACAGTGACTACAGTGCAATGGCACTTGACAACGCTTCCAAAAACCAAGCAGTAGCCTGAATGAATAACTTATGAAATACTAAAANGCCTGTCTTCATAGGAGAGGTGCTCAAGCCCTTTGATCATTTTCATGGCCCTCCTCTGGACCCATTCCAACAGGTCCTTCCATAGCCCAGTCTAAATCAATAGTTACTCATCAGTGTTTCAGAAAACTGGGGGCAACTTTTGGCACAGTCTCAGCTCAAGTCTCATATTCTGGATCCATAACAAGTTCATTTTGCTTCTCTACCACTCTCGTTCCATTAAATGATCGGAAGAACTAGTCCTAAGCATTTAAATCTACTCAGAAAATCAAGGGGAAAGTGGAACAATCAAGAAAGTCATATAACTATTGAATATTATCTTTCACTCACTGAGGTTTCTGATTCTGTCATTTATGATGAAGTGCTACTTAATCATGTAATTTTGTTATCCATAACTCATGAAAATTACTTATCATCACTTATAATTTTACTAAAATGTACATTTTTCTCCTTAGAACTACAAGTTTTTCTTTGGACACATTTTAAATACTTGGGAAAACAAGTATTAATGAATAATGAAAAAGATATAACTAATGTCATAATCTGAAAAAAACACAAAACAAAACAAAAAAAACCCAAAAACCAAAAAACATGAAACCTTTTTAAGACAAGAACTGACAGGTTCTTTATTTGAAATCACATATGGCAGCTCCAAAAACCAGCACCCTCCTGTGCATTCTTACCATTCTTACCATCTCNTTCAAAAATGTATTTTTGTTCCAAAGCAAAATGAAACACAAGTTTTGTGAATTGCTGAGAGATTCTCACAGTGACTACAGTGCAATGGCACTTGACAACGCTTCCAAAAACCAAGCAGTAGCCTGAATGAATAACTTATGAAATACTAAAAAAAAATAAAATAAAATATAAAAAAAATATTGGTATTTTCTAATGGAAAGATGGTTTGCTGAAGGTATTTGCAAATAAGAGTACGGAACTAGTAGAAATACATGGCAATTTACGGTCATTATAACTTTGCTTACCAAGAGATTTGCTAATCTGGGAAATGGTTATGTTGAAAGTATAGCTTGCTTTTTATATCACAGTCTCCAGTGACAAGTATGCTGTAAAACAACTAACCATCAAAGATCTTTCTCCGGACTAGAAATCTCATGTGACTAAGGAAGGCCAGCATCTATTACCAGAAGTATTCATGGGTATATCTCTGCAATGGCCNAAAATTACTTATCATCACTTATAATTTTACTAAAATGTACATTTTTCTCCTTAGAACTACAAGTTTTTCTTTGGACACATTTTAAATACTTGGGAAAACAAGTATTAATGAATAATGAAAAAGATATAACTAATGTCATAATCTGAAAAAAACACAAAACAAAACAAAAAAAACCCAAAAACCAAAAAACATGAAACCTTTTTAAGACAAGAACTGACAGGTTCTTTATTTGAAATCACATATGGCAGCTCCAAAAACCAGCACCCTCCTGTGCATTCTTACCATTCTTACCATCTCACTTTGTTCTCTGACATGTTCAATGTGACTTCTCCTAGGCTGGGAATTCCGACCCCTTTATTTTACTGATCTTACTTTTGGTCATGTTACTAACAACCTCCTACATTACAAATGTGAGGTCATTTACACAGTATATTTAGTCTCAGAAATGTTTTCATGCATTTCAATCCTACCTTACAGATTTCCAGTTTCCCTTAGTGACTGCCTGCCTTTGTCATGTCAGCTGTTTGTTCATGCTGCAACGTTCTTGCTCTTTCTCTCCCTTTTCTGTATAATCTCCCCTGGTTATATTTTGCCCTTTCCTGTCCTTTCTGTTGGCATCTGCAGTGAACTTTTGGTGCCTTCTTCTTAGGTCCTAATCTATTTAATTGCATTTAGCTGGCATGATTTCAAACTGAATTCAGTATTCCTGTTCCTAACTCTTGTCTTTTACTTTCCTCATTTTAATTCAGCTCTCACAGGAGCCAGAAATATTATCCGTAAACAAAGCATTTCACCATGCAACCCACTTTGCACAGTCTAAACATTCCTCTTCCAAAACAGGAGAGACTCTCTGGAGGATTGGCAGTCATACTTTATACTTTACATCCCTGAACACAATGCCCCCTTGTACTGAAGAAAGAAAATTTAAAAACCAAACTCCACATCCAAATAAGCAATCAAGTGAGTTTTATTCTGTGTTCTTTTCCTCCCTCTCTTGTCAGCTTCTCATTCAATTCCAGCTGTTCATCATCTTTAATACTCAAGATTTTAAGAAAAAAAAAATCCCCAGTTTTGTCAATGAGTGGATTTTCTCACCCTGGTTACTGATAACATCTCATCTTCCTTCACAACACCCTTTCAAACTCTTCAGACTCAGCAGCCTGTTGGAAACTGGTGCCTACGCTACAAAGCAAAAGGCATCTAATTCAGCCTGTTACATGAAATAATGTCTTCAAGTTGGAGAGAAGCAAAACAAATGCAATAAGTGGTCTCTGAAATTCCTGGTAAAGTCAGAATCTGACTCCAGAAATTGGGCCAGTTTATTAATTTATTGGAAGAGACTATCAAATCTGTGTTTTTGAGGGAGGTGGGTGTTTTAATCAGGGTCAATAAATTGTTTGAATTGTAAGATTCATTCACAGGAATGGCAAGAAGGAGGGATGAACTGGTAAACAAACTACAGCCAGGCATCTGCAAAGCATCTTTATGGTCTGTCTCCTGAGACGTTGAATCTAATCAAAAATTGTTTGGCCTTCAAATCATGACTAAAACCAAAAAGACAGATAACTATGGAACTATTGTCCTCATTAATTCTGTTGCAACCGAGAATCAGAAGCACTGTATTTTCATTTCAACAATACTGCATTTTCCTGCTTTTAACCTCTTAAAAAATAAAATTAAAAAAAAAGAAATTGGCAATTAATTATTTTTTTCCAGAATCAAGACAGCATTTTTCTTCCTTATGTTACAGGCTTGAACATCCCCACACTCTTCAACAGAGGAAAAAGCTCCTTCACTCTGTTGTCAGTACCAAAATCTGAAGTTACTTCAGCATGACACAGTTAAAAGCAAAAATAAGAAACTTTTACTATGTGGTCTAAGTGGCCAAATTTATGTGAAGATAATGAAAAGAGGGAAGGTGTCAGGAGTAAAAGAAACTTTTCAGGGATGTGTGGGAATGTCACTAGCAAACACAAAGTAATGGAGAACTTGCTGAAAGCTGGGATAGAAAATACTAAACAACCCTCCATCTGGGAAAAGGGAGGGGAATACGATGTCGCCAGTTTTTGTGAAGTTACAAATATACTGACATAAAGGCAAAGCTCTTCATGAGCAGTCTTGGCAAGAGACAATCCTGAGGCAAACATAGCTAAAACAGTTAAAAGTGAGTTAGTGTTTAATGGTGTATTTCAGATCTTCTGTTTCCCTCTTCCTTTATGTCCTGTAATTTTTCTTCTATGTTCAAATGACATGAGCTTTTTTCTTGGAATTCTTCACCTCGTTCTTCCAAATGATTTTTCCTTGCAAGAGATAATCACTCTTAGCAGTAATGCGGAAAAAAAGAAGAAAAAGCAATATCTGCATCTGAGAAGAAGCCAGGTAGGATGGTGATTAAAGGCTGATTTTTTTACCTAGTATGTAAGATTAGATTTTCCATTTTTAAACATCCCCTCAAGAACTACTTGTACAGATTTATATGAGTTGGCATCATTCTGTCAGTTCTCAGTGTGGCAAATGATTCTGGAGACTCAGCCTGAACTTCATCTCACAATAAAATTCTTGAAAATGGGCACCAGGCATAAGACAAGCATATGACTGTTGTTTCTCTTGGCATCTGCTTGGAAGAATCCCATGGGATACAGTCCTGGGTAGAACAAGTGTCCAGGAAAACTGGTTATTTTTCAAAGATCATCTCTCTCAAGTTTCAGAATGATCTATCACAGTAAGGGCAGGTTAAGCAAGAGTAGCAGGACTAGCATGGAGGCAAAGGACCCCCCAACAAAACTCAGATATAAAGAGGCAGCATATAAGAGGTGAAAGCAGGAACAAGGGACCTGGGAGGAATCTGGGGACACTGTTTGAGAATGCAGGGATGGAGTTAGGAAAGCCAGAGGCCATTCACAGCTAAATCTGGCAAGGGACATAAAAGGCAACAAGAAAGTTTCTATGGGTACTTCAGCAGCAAAAGGTAGACAAAAGAAAATGTGGGCCTACTGCTGAAAGGGGCAGGGGACATGGTGGTATAGGACATAGTAATGGTTGAGGTACTCCATGCCTTCTTCACCTTGCCCTTTTTGGTTCAGACTGGCCTTCAGGAATCCCAGGTCCCTGAGAAGAATAGGAAGGGCTGGAACAAGAAACAGCATTTCTGTATATGTACAGTATGACAGAATAAACTTTTAATCTAAAATGTTTACTCACACTATAGACAAATCCCAATCCATATACATCCTTTATCTCAAGATACACTTTACAACCCAATTAATAACTTGTCTTAGACACTGCCAAAGCAGAAATCCTGGAAGTAATCTAGGAGTTGTTTGCAGCACTTGATGAAGGTAGTTCTTTTCAGTACAAGTTTTGATTAAGGAAAATAGCTACACAATTTCATGCAGTGACTTTCTGAAGAGAAATCCTCGAAAGTGATAATGAAAAGAAAGAAAAGAGCATCCAGAGGGACCACCATATTATATCCCACGCACAAACACAACAATCACATTTAAAGTGCTTTAAAGAGTTTGAAAATACTTTATATTTTTACGGAGATTTTCACAGATGAATATTTAAGAAGAAGAAAGACTCCTAGAAGAAAATTATGTGGCCACCCGCAAAATTTGGGTCATAGAGACCTATCACAGAATTCCTAAAACACCATACTTCTGTAGCTTCACTAAGAAAATACTCTTTAGAAAAAAAATAAATCTGCATTTCCTGCCTGCATTTCCACTAAGTATAACCATGAAAAACAGTAGAATCATTGAAGGCTTTCATAAAGATGAAAGTTTAAGTGTATTTGACTATGTCATTTCTTTTGATTTGACCCTGACTAAACTGAAAGCACATAGAAAAATTCATATTGAATGCTAGATGTGAGCTCTACTAATATCTGGCTAACTGCCTCTGCTGTGAAAGCTCTTTCTATTTCTGTAAAATTTTATGCACAAAAGCATTTTCCAGAAACTGATGTATGTTCGATACATTTTTATACCCAAGCTTAATTACAAAAGCTTTTTCATAATAAAAAATATTGTCCCAAGCAGAGACTATATTTAATAAATATGCTTACTATTTTCCTTAATGAAAGCAATGTTTAAAAATTGTAGGTAATCCCATTACACTGTACTTCAATTATACAGCCCAGCTCTCCTACCCTCCTGCTGATAGAAGACTACCTCATCTTAGATTCCAATTATATACATTAAGTCCTTCCAAAACACCCTTCATTATTACACACAGCATGTTTAGCTCTATCAGAGAAAAAGCTGTAATTGGGAAAGAGCAAAATGCATTTTCAAGATGAAGATAATCACAAGAAAAGTTAATTATGTCAATTAAAATAATCTTCTTTCCACTCAACAAATATGACCTATTTGTACAGAGATACACAGTAGGACAGGTTCTGGTCCTTGATAAACTGTGGTGTTTCTATACAATTCATTCCTACTAGAAAATTTGGAATATAGCCAAATTTTGACTTTATATTGTAATAAAAGAATGGTCAAAAAGGACTATTGGATGAACCCAGGGGAATCTTCTAAAACACAGACCATAACATTTCAATTAAACCTAAGTATTTCGCTTCTTGGATTAAGCTTTTGCTTCCTAAAAGCAGAAAAGGGCTAGGGACATAAGAGTGCTATTGACAGAAAATATTCTGGGAAAGTATGAAATTAAAACTGGTAGATACAAGAAGTAAAATCTGTATCATTACTGCCAATTGTTCTTAGTGAAGAATTTCATCTCAACATCAGGAGGCAACCAGATGAACCTATGAAGTGTTGACTTTAATCACAGTTACTACCTTAAGTCAGAGTTTTAAGTGCTGAAGATATTGCCACATACAGCAAAGCCACAGCTGTTCATCCCAAATAGCATTAGAGAACACATCAAACAAGATGTTTTGTTACACACCCTATAACCTATAACCACACAAGCCCAACCTTCAGACCCTCAGGTTGTAGAAGGAAGAGCAAGACATGAGGCATCTCTCCTCATTAGCTGTTTCTGATAGTTTTTCTTCCTCTACGCACTGAAACTTACTTTGACGTTGAACTTGGTAAGTACCAGTCCTTCACCATTTTGTAGAAAGCACAAAGTTTTCAATAGCCTGCTATCTCTCATATTTTTTATAATATCTGATTGTGATAGCAGTTACTCATAACCCCAATTTTTGATGTGTTGTGTTTTTCCATCCCACCTCACGACTTATTTAGGACATTCTACTTTTTAGCACTTCCTAATATACTTCTTGTTGTTGTTCTATGGGCACCAGAAACAGAAGTAATATTCTAGGGAGTATAACAAAATTTCCACAATGCCACCATAAACTTGCTTTAAGTCAAGCAGTATAGGTAGTTGCTTGCTTATGCCAAATTCATATTTCTTTATCTTACAAATTCCTGCAATTTGCTGTATAAAATTTGTACTGACTACTCATGATATGACAGGAAAAGTCAAGTGCAACTACACTGCAGTTTAGAAAGCATTGTCAGTTTTCACAGGGAAACGCTTCTTCTTCTAGAACTTCTAACCTCTTCATTTCTTTTACTCTGACTTTTTCCCTTATCACTTGGTAACTTTGTCAGAGAACTGGGATCAGTGCCAAAGATGTTTACCCCAATTTTATTTCCAGTCTTAAATTAGATTCCTCCTAAATACTAAATTAGATTATTAATCAGTTAAAATCTAAATCTTCATTATTAATTTACTAGAAACAATACAGCAGCTTGTAAAACATTTATGCAGCAGTAAACGGAGAACGACTTTGCAGAGATCATGACATGCCTAATTTACTGCACAACTAAATATTTGATTACAAACGGTAGCAAAGCTGAAGGTGCTCTGTTGAAATGAAACAATCTTTTAAACGATAAAAATCTCAGCTGTATTGTGGGCAGTAATGGTAAATTTCTAAAACAAGTGGCAGGAAGCACAGTTGTGGGTTTTGTCCTTGCCAGTTAAGTGAAAAATCGTGTACTTGGCTATCCAGTTCATTATTTACTGATAGGTCTGTTCCCTGCAGTAATTCCAACAGAAATAATTTTAAAATGGCATTTTAAATTAATTGAAAACACAACGTGCTTCATATGCCAGTTGAAATAAATAGAGTATGGAGAAAAAAAATCTATTACATTCTTTACACTAAGATATTTTTTGCATTTGCAATGTAATAATCTTAATTCAATGCCTTCCTTGCTAACGGTACCATTGCTACTTAATGTTAAGTTTCTTGTGCACATCTTGCAATTCTGTTTCAGATTCAGTTTTCAAAACCTTTCCGTTACAATCTTTTAAATGCATTTACATTTACACATCACGAGCATTTTTGGAAATTATACATGGACCTTTTGTAAAGCCTTCTCACCATGGATATGTCCTTCTCCGTGTTGAACCTGAATAGCAAGTGATGATATGCAGCATATCTCTTTAAGGTGAGCTTTCAAAACAGGTATTCTTAGGTTGATAAACATAGCTGAATATTTCAGAAGCTGTACAGCAAAATGGACAGTGAGGTGTCCTCTTTTTGTTTTTTTCTTTTTCTTCTTTTTTTTTTTTCTTTTTTTTTGGAACTATTCTTTCCTATTGTCTCATTGACTCAAATAACATGGCTCCAGATGAAGAAGGCAGGGACTTTTACCCTTATCAAGAAAGATGAATGTGAAGAACAGAGAAAGCAGAGCAAAATAGGCTAGAGGAAGTTAAGAACAATAACAGCCTGTCCCACTTCAAGAGGAAGGCTCATTCAACAGAATATTACACCAAACAAAGCAATGATCAGGCTCCAAGCGTAGTCCTGGAAACAAAGAGTAGCAGCGGGATTGTTTTCACTTAATCTTGAACATCTATTTCAAAACAGCAAATTGATACTTCTTAACTGTCAAGCTGGTTTTATTAATAACACAGAAGATCGTGACCTTTTGTTACCTTATAAAAGTACATGACAGTCTTCTCAAAAATAATGCACCTGAAATCGTTAGAACAGTTGTCAGATAAAAAACCCCACAACTATGTATACATAACTCAT
The DNA here is from genome assembly GCA_013400375.1 of Thinocorus orbignyianus. Lineage (NCBI taxonomy): Eukaryota > Metazoa > Chordata > Aves > Ciconiiformes > Thinocoridae > Thinocorus > Thinocorus orbignyianus. The sequence continues at coordinate 277,361 of VXBW01005904.1, read as the reverse complement.
CTGCTAACTGGGAAACAGTAGCATGTTTAGAAGATGAGTCAAACACATTTTTTTACATCTTCCTTATGTCTCAAGGCTAAAGAATGTTTCATAGATTTATAAAATTGTGTGCTATAGCTACTCAACACTCCAAACAGAATAAAGAAGTCTACATTTGATGGTGGGCCTCATAGTACACTTCAGCATCTAGTACTTTATCCTAATGGTATGGCCTTGTTTCTTAAGGTAACTTGTAAGGGAAGCTTTTTAAAAGTAAGATAAGTGACGTGGCTGGTACTAGTCAATTCCTGCTCAGTTTAAACATCACTCCATGGAATATGGAAGAGCTTAATTGAAGGCTGACTGAAGTGACTTGAAAAAAAGCTTTGTCTCGGACTGAAATGGCAAGTTTTCACACAAAGTTTGGCTGTTCAAATCTGATTCCAACTTAATAATGACAAATCACTGCACTACTGAGCATCACGAAAGGTATGCGATAGCCTTAGACCAGTTAATACCAGCTAAGATTAATTAATCAATTTACTAATAGGATAGCTGAACATAATGAGTCACTCAGCATAGTGCTGGTATCATCACGGGTCATCTCAGAAGAGCTAGGTGTTCTGGGATCTGTACCTTTACTCAGTATCTAAAGGCTGTCACCTATGAACAGTCTTGCAAGGGGGTGGAAGGAACCACAGGGTATCTTGTTTTGCTGTCTTCTGAGCTGTATGTAAGCTGTGATGAAAAAGAGAGCTTCAGTCTTCAGAACAGTTTGTGAATACTTCACGTGACATTTGAGCCTCCTTCCTGGTGGTAAAACCTCTCATACTTCATGAATCCTCGATTCTTTCAAATTGCCCTTCTGAAGCTGTTAACACGCATTAAAGCTATAACCAAGCTTTCCCTGACATGCATCAGCATTTTAAGTAGTGTATAGCAGAAAATTTTTTTTGCACTATTAAAAAAAAGTGCCTCCTTTAAAATAAACTGTCTTGAGAATCTTATTACATGAAAATAATTCTAAATTTTACTAAAGCTGTTTGAACACACACATCTTTGGCAGGGTGCCTTCCAGTGGAAGCAAGTTGCATACATACCAGCTGTAATGGTCCATATAGTAAATTAAAAACCTGTAAAGTACAATTTGATAATCTACCTTAGGAACTAGTGAGAGAATTCTCATCTCAGTCGTCTCCAGGGACTCTAATGCCAAAGGACAGATTGTTTCTTGTCAGTGTTTCAAACTGATCTCTATTTGCAAACATAGTGAGTGATGCCAAATGCAGTTCAGAACACAAATCAAACAACTATTTTATTATGTGCTGTTTTGAATTGCATATGCAGGACAGAGAGGCAAGTAATGCAAAAAAAAAAAATTATATATATATATATACTCACACATCACACGAGCCATTTCCATAATGTACTTGAACACTACATAAAAATGCAAAGAAATAAAACAATTCCAATAAAATAATGAGCACCTTATGAATTAAATATTATACTCACAATGCTACACACTGGGATTTAACAGAATGTGATATACAATGTAGACCAAGTGTGGAAAATCCAACTGAAGTTTCAAATGCAGCAAATATACTACTTTTTCTCTTAAAAAAAAAAAGAAACAAAACAAGGGGAAAATGATAAATTATTTATTAAATGGAAGCAGGAAAGAGAAACTGAGAAAAAAATTTTCTTTGAAAAAACAGAGTAAAATGTAGCCTATGACAATAAACCCACTTACTTATTAGAAGCAGGCCCGCACTGATTCCATTTGAGTCACAGCATGAACACTCAGACTAGCAATTAATGCAACCATTGGTGTGGCAGTCGGTTCCTGCATGTCTTTCTGTCTGTCTTGGCTTTGTTTTTAAGCAAATGAGATGAAATATAAGTGGAAAGGTTACTTAAACCTGTTTCTAAGATGATCACGACACTGGCTAAATCAGCCAAGGAAAAACTGGTTTAAGTGATGTGCTCTAGACACCTATTATGATTTAAAGACCTTGCTGTACCTGAGAGGCGCATACACCCAGCAGTGACTGCCAACAGGACAACTCATGGTGGAAAGAGAAGACCTGCATCAATGTATGGCAGCCAGCTAAGACTAATTTAGAGCCCTTTTAGATTAAACCAGAGTGAAAGAGAGAAGACAACCTGTGTTTTTCAAAGAGTTCACCTATAGCTGATTAACAGGTATTTCTTTAGTGAACAAAAGCTCGTTTAAAACAAGAATCTCCCTTACTGCTCATTAATTGCTACAGGTAGGTGCTGGGTCTGTGATGGAATGAGTGAGAAAAGTAAGAGCAAAATCCCTCACAGATGAAAAAAAGAAAAAGACTATGAAATAAAGGATTCCAAAGGATTAACTCCAGTAGTTTACTGTTGATCAGTATTTTATTTTAAAACTTCCCTCTTGCATTTTTTCAAGATTAGTTGAATTTATTTGTTATTATTATTATGGTGATTTTGAGGGGGAAGCGAGTTATAAGAATAATAAATCTCTACTTAAGCAGCTTACCCCTACCGTTATATATTAATTATGGCACATCTGGGATTATAACGAAATGCAAATAATAAAGGAAGATAAGAAATAAAAGAGTTGGGTAGTTATATGTTTCTGGATTAAATCCCAATGTAAGAAAATGTCTTAGAATTCCAACCATGCTAAAGCAAAAGGCACAATAAGCTCTGGATACAGGAACACTCACATATTTTTCTCAATGCAGTTATGTGTGAAAAGATAAGATCTCTCCATAAAACCATAAAATAGAGCATTTACAAAGTCCATTTGAAAAGATTCCTCCAGGGGTCTGAGATAGCTCTGCTATCTGTTCAAACAGGTAGTTCTAGAAATAAGTGATGCGCTTTTGTCATCCCATTGAATTTGGTCAATGTGGGCCTCTGTTTGCCCAAATATGACAAAAAAAATATCCCCTGCCCTTACAGCATCTGGCAGGAGACATCCCTTAGCGAAGCAGTCATTTCACCTTTCACCAAGGCAATAACTAGACCCGCAAGTTTTATCACTTCATCGCAACCCCAGTGGAGTGGAAATAATTTGGCAAGCTCTGGTTTGAAAGAGAGCACTTGTTAAGAAAAATCTAACGTATACGTGCAAATATTGAAAGAAGGAGAGAGTTTATCTTGTTTGGAATTAAATATATATATGCAAAAATAATGTAAGGGAAAATGTGTTTATCTAGTTTTTTTTTTTTATGATTTCTTAACCACAAAGTTTCTATTCTGTGCTGGGAGTAATTCATGTTTCAAGTGAACTTCTTATCTCTTTCAAATTATACTGCTGGGCAGCTACTTGCAAACGAAGTAAAAATGAAATCAGAATACAAAGCCTTGAACAGTCTGCTCTGCAATTAGCTACATTAAAATACAGATACGAGGATGATCTAGACATCAAGTGTCATCTTGACACGAAGAGTTAATTGTTGCTATTGCCAGGACACTGTCAGAAAAATTATTAAATATGCCTGCATTTACAGGCATATTTTTTTTAACATCCCAATTTTGTTAACCTCTTCAGGCAAATTTTACTGTCTTTTTGCAAATATTTCATTGCAGCTTGCCAGTCCACCAAGGATACTTGATTTACCCCAAATGACTCTAAAATACATAGAATGAAGAACCATCTGCTAGACTATGTTCTATTTATCTAGTCTGCACTACATTACACTTTGAATTAGTCTCTTAAATTGATATTTTTCAGTTTGTGAATGTTGGTTATTGATAATCGGTGTTTTTATTTACAACTGATAGTCAAGAAACTGCGTTATTTGTGCCATTATAAATACACATCTATTTCTATCTTAAATTATACAATTAATAAATTAGTTAAACTGGAATGAAGATTACAACTAAACCTTCTAGAGTAAAACTTATATTATTTTCAAATGCAGGACATCTGTTCTAAGAACTGTTAAATCCATAAGAGCCCTTCGGTATCTAAAAGCTAGAAAGAGAATTCTAAAAATATTATTCTGTAAAACGATGGTTATAGTCAACTCATTTAAACACTTTACATGGGTCCTCTTGTTTTGCTCCCAAAAATAATGCACAAAGAGGAACCTCCTTTTAATGTGATTGGCATCTTCAGATGTAAAACAAACACCACTAATTCTAGCAGTGTTTAAAATCTGGGTCTCAAAGTTAAAGTGTTCCACTTCTGAACAAGCACAAAAAAAACAGTATTCAATTTCCCCATTGAAATTAAATTACAGGGTGACTTTGGCAAGCCTTTCCTCACTTTTGATATTGAACTTTGAAACCCAAATTCTGTCAATACAGTGAAGCATCATCGGAAACTTTTTCACACTGCTTTAGCTCACCCTCTCAGATCAACATGATTAATTGCTCTGTTACTTTTCTGTACCTCTTCCAATCATTTAAAGTACTTATTTTTACAGCATAACTACATGCACTTAACATCTCTTGATTTCTGCTTGATGGTGGTTTAATGAGAAAAATTCAAGACATCAATCTTTGCCTTAAGTTATTCTAGTTCCAGTGTTCAAATGATCATGTTTACTCTCATTACAATAATCCTTTCATGTGACAAAGTATTTATATATCTTTAATAAAACAGGTAAGAGTGGAGCTGCCTTGAAAGGACTTCAGTTGTTTTCAGGCAATATTAGTGGCAGCATTCCCTGTGCACTAAATATCTCACTACCTCAGGGAAAGAGTAGCACTTGCAAATCAAGCCAAGACAACCAGTTTGAGACAGAACTTTTAGACAACAACTGCAATGTATGCCATATATGATCCAGCCTAATAAAAAAAGTATAAGGAACTTTGACATGCTTGTTTTTCCTGGCAAAATGATAACTTTACGAGTAATTAATAAACATTACCCCATTTTACTTACAGAGATAACCAGCTTTAGGCAGGACTGGATGGGCAAAAGAGTTCAATTTTCCAAAGTTTTAAGGTTTTCAAAGTGTTTTGTCCCATTTCTCAACTAAAATAATTCTTTTCATTATATCACAAAAATATGACTAAAATAAAAATACTGGTGTAGACTACTTAACTGGAAAGAACCTTTATCACTATGGTTAAGAATCCTAGGGCTGCCACTCACCCAGTTCTTCACATATGTCCTCTCTACTGTCCAGATGAAAATTTAACAGTAGGAGTTCATGTCTGGGTTTTAGAAGCCTAATGTCTACCAGGTAGTCAATGAGACAGTGCCCTACCACAGGGTCTAGCACATCTGACCACAGCCTCCAAGGAAATGTCAGGCTGGAGGGGAAGCAAGGGCTGGAAATGCAGGTGAGGAGCAGTAGTGCTGGAATTTAACACCAGTTATCAGTTAGAGAGATAAGAAGACCACCCCAGGAGCTACAACAGATCTTAATGAGAACAGGTCAACCTTGTTCCTTTGGTCTCCCAATTCCACTCCTTACTAGCAGACTTTACCCTTTCGCTTTTACCAACCACCAAAATAGCTTCTTCAGCACAGATCTGGCTCCTGAGAGCCCCTAACCCTCAGGCTACAATTCTCACAGTATCAAGATGAAGCACATCCTACTGATTTTGGGTCAATCTGTATGCCAGCTCTCCCAGAGTAGGTGCTGCCATATTCAGCTACGGCGAGATGGGAGGTATGAGGATGGTAGCTCCAGCTTTGGAACAGAAGGAGAGATCTAGAGACACCGAGGCCAAGCCCACCCACATCACCACAACTAGACACCCTCCTGCAGGTACACAGCACACACTGAGGAGTACCACACCGCCACATTAATGCCACCTTAGCTCCTGCCACACAGTGACCATCCTTTGTGTGCACCCCCTGGCATGGCATGCTCTGGTTTGAACCTTGGGAAGTCTGCTTCCCTAAATGGTCACCTGGGAGATCTGCATTCCAGTCATCTCTCTGCACAATTCAGGTCCAAAGCTCTCAAGATTTAAGGAACTGTTCTGTCAGTTGGTGCACATGTGTGTGTGTACCTGAGTCCATGCTATAACCCTCTTCTGTCATGTCCCTGTCCTCATCCCAACAATTTTCTCCCTGATCGTAAGAGAACAAATAGGCTCATACAGCATTTCTTGTTTTAGAAATACTCCTTAAAAAATTCTTCACTCGTACTTGTCTGAAAACACTAAGCATAATAGAAAAATCTGCTATGTTTTTCCTAAACCATGCTCCTCTGATCCCTGCTGTCCAGATTTTAACTGTAAGAAACTCTTTTTGCAAACATAGGCTATTAGAAATTATTGGTGTATGTTATTACTTCCAAAAACACATTAAGAAAACAATGTTTAATTCAAATCATGCACACTCAGAAAAAGCTAATTATTCTTCCAGAAAAAAAAGTATGTAAGGCAAAACTGCATAATGATTTGATTATTCAACCATTATACAAAAAAACAAAAAAAAAAGACAAAACCAAAACAAGCCATGCAGTTAAATGTTATTTTAATTTACTTTTTGATAGACCTATTTTCATATCTGTGTTTTCCTGTTACCAAGGTATTGTACTGAAGACATCAGTGTTGATCAGCTTCCAATCAATAGCACTTACTGAAATAGGAATGGGATTGTGTGCCTTTTCTGGAGTACTCCATTGATTTATGGAAATAAATAAATAAATGAAAAGTGAACCCTGCCTGTGGAATGAAGCTACAAGAAAAACATTTTAGTTTTGATGTAAGACAACAACTAAGCATCCTAGAAGACGTTTTCTTGTATGCTTACCATCTTCTGGTAAAAATAAATTTTCATTGCAAATACGTTAATAGCATGCTCCAAAAATGTTCAAGAAAAGCTTTTCTCTAAAAATTATGAGGTATGTCTTCAAAGCTTGAATACGTCTCACCTGAGCTATCTCAATTATTTTTAAAGTCCTATAGAGCTAGGAAGTAGTATAATAACAGCTTTATGCAAAAAAATATTTGAAAATACCTTAAGAGGAAAAGAACAAGAGTAAAGTCTATGTTACGAGACTCTATAGAGATGATTATATTTTCTTAGTGAATATTCTGGCACTGGTTTGTAAATTTTTGCAAGGTTATTGGAATAATATATACATGTACATGCTTTAAACAACCCATAGTAAATCTGGTTTTAAAGCTCCTGAGTGAGCCCCACTGTGTCAGGAGTGGAATGGAATGTGTCCACTCATCCTGCCTCTGTCAGCTTGGAGGAAGCCTGGAAGCAAATGTTCCTCTGGAGGGAGCCCCTCAGGACTAACGAAGATCCAGGCTGCAACTTTTTTTCCTCCCACAGCAACACACAAACAACAGGGGAGTTTATATGATGCCCTCTTCGTTGGAATATGATTAACGACAAAGAAAGTTTGACAGTCCCATGTATAGCTATCTGCATTTCTATTTTGCGTTCTGCATACGGTGTGAAATGTATAAATCACTATCCCTTGGATAACTTCCCAATGGTTTGGATGTTTGAATTTGAAAATTATCACACAGAACCTTTTTAACCACTGGGAATATTTTGCAGAAAAGCAAAATTCTGTCCATTCTTCCCTCCCCAACCATAAATGTAAGGTATTTTTGCTAATAATTTTCTCTAGGTGAAGAGCTTTTCCAGTTTACAGAGCAATTCAAGCAATGGATAATTACTTAGTGGGTTGGTGGCTGTATTAGATAGCATAAGATATATCAAAGAAATAATAAAGCAACCCATTTATAAATTCTTTGATTATATCAAAGACAGCACAGAGAAGAGGAAGCTATCATTAACAGACTAATGAGGTAACTTTATAACATTACATTGAAGTTTTCTCCCCCAATTTAATGCTGGGTTTATAAGAGAGGAATTAGTCCCATTTTGAAAGTGGTTTATAAGTCAATTTAAACAAAACTTGTATGCAAGTCTAGTAATGAAATGCTTTCCATATTTAGAACAAAAGGCAATTGCCTTGATATCCCCCAATTATCACTGCTGCAAATTCTAAGACAATTTTTAAGTTTTGCTGATAGAGAAATCAGGCAGAAGAATCTTACCTATGAGGACTTCCAGAAAACAACTGGTTAAACATAGTTAAATGTTAGAGAAGAAAAATACTGAAAGATAGTACTGACAATTTTTTACATACCTGTATCTTTTTAAATAAAAGGGATCCATGCTGCAGCACAGTTTCAACAAGTAACATGAAACTAAATCCCCAAACATTATAAATGCCTAATGTGTTATTACATTCTCATTAGTCCCACACTAGAAAAAATATACAAAGCAGCAAACAATCAACCGTTCTTTAAGAGCCTGATATGGTACTAGTAAAAATAATGCAGCACAGCAACAAGTTCACCGGAGTGCTCCCTTAACACACAACATACCAGATGTAGAGCTGTTTATCTTGGAAAAAAATAAATAAAGAGGGCACAAAGACTTTAAAAACGATCTTCTCCCCGGTCTTTAATAACTAATATGCTAAGTATTCAAGGATTCTTGTGCGAAATCATGAATAGCAATAGGTCGTTTTTCAGGGTATTAAAACAAGCTAACCAGACACACAACAGGATGCCAGCAGGCAGCTTGCATGAGACATAAGGCTTTATATTCCCACTAGGAACATACCTTCTCTGATTTTGCTTTCCTGGCGTTATGCACAAACCTGCGTCCCAGCTTCTTGGCGTACCAGATAGAGGCAAACATTGTAGTGATGAAGATTTCAGTCTGAATATGCAGCACAGACCAAAGGAAAAAAAAAACACAAAAAACAACCCCAACCAAAAAAAACTTCCCCCACAACTGAGATACAAATCTAATGCTGGTTAAGGTCTCTCAACTATGCTGTTGCTTTGTCAGGTCCTCTCATGCTGCCTTCTGGAGAAAAAAATAAAAAAATAAAAATAAAAAAAGGCAACCCAGTGTGGCCAGTCTGCAGGTGTATTTACATACTGCCAGCAGGAAGTCCAGGGTGAGGCATCTTTGCATCCAGCTCACATCCAGTCTGCTAAGTGCCTGTCTGCAGTTCTTTAGCACTGTCACCACAAACTACATATGTGTCAGTATGAAAGGAAGCTGCAGTAAACTACTGTAGCAGACAGCTCACCTCCTCTTCTCCTGGTCTGAAATTTAACTCCTTTGGTTCTCCCCGATTCGCCAGCATGCAACAGAAGCAGCAGCAGTTCAAATGTGAGATACACAGCACTGCAGGAAAGGAAAGGGGTACCGAAGTGCCAAAAATAGAAATGTATATTAACTGTTAAGGTGAAGGAACAGGTGCTTTACGAGCTTCAGTGCAATTAAGACATGAAAGGAAAATGGATTTTACTTTGTTCTAGTGGGTTGGATCTATTCAGGGATATTTTTGTTACCTCGTTTCAGTTCGCAACAGCAAGACATCATAGCTGCTCAGTTTGCTTGCTGATGTCAGACATGCTTTTCTAAAGGATTTAAGACTCACTCAAGGACTTCTGTTTTTCTTTGATAATGATTACAATAGAAAGCTGACTTTTTTTTTCTTTTTCTTTACATTAATCTTTAACTTCTGCCCTACCTAAGCTTGCTTTTTCCTCTTCCTTTAATTGCAAGTTATTTTATATTAGGAGTTGAGAAGTGCTTATGAGTGCCTATTTTTGCAGTGAAACAACAATATACTATTTTCCTTTTTGTCACATACTTCAGCTTTAACCCCTGCACTTCCCTTCAGTTATAATCTCTAAACAATAAGCAGAAACATACTCTTTTGGCTCCAGACATATGACTAACCAGATGTTCCTCCCAGCTAGAGGCAGCATGAAAGCTGTAAACTTACAGGGTTTATAGCTGTTTGATAGTAATTTGCATTATAAGACAAATCCTGCCCCTTGCCCTCCCACCTATAATTGTGGAGATACCAACATGTGGGAAAACCACTGCTGTCCTGTGTGCAGGGTCGCATTTGGGATGCAGAAATGTAAGAGGATATTCTGCATCTGCTCTTCTGTGGTAAAGAGCAAATCAAACTTAATAGATGCACAGCAAAGGAAATTCAGTTACAGCAACGTAGTGTAGGGCTCTTGGGGCCAAGGAAACACTTTTTCTGCCCCAGGATTTTCAGAGAATGGCTGAAGCTATTTTCTCCAGGGTGCAGGAATTCAAAAGGGAAAATATTCCACTCCCACTTATAACTTACATAGAACATCCAAGTTACTGGAGCTCGATGGCATTGCTCAAGCATTGAGCCTGAAGGCATATACTGCTGAATACTCTTAAGATTATAGAGTTCAAAGAATTCCTTCAACAAATTTTAAAATGCAAAGTTTGCTAACTAAATTGAAATTCTTAGATAGGAACTTTTTAGTTGAGGAAACTGAGAGGTATGTGTTTGGTTTTTGCTTGGCATCTAAAACCTTCTGACCAAATATTTGGTAACTGGTAATATTTCTGGGAAGAGAATAGTTTCTAATTACTTCCAATTCAGACAACTGGTTAATCCTGGCACTCAGAAAGTTATAAGACCACAAGAAAGAGTAAAATCATGTCTCATCTGGAGCACAACTAGTCCATAATACCACTCCACCTTTGAACTCTGGGCTGGGGGTGAGATGGATTCTCCAAGGTGCAAAAACCTCTGCTATGTCTCATTCAAACTCACACCACTCTCTGCATATTCAGGATGGCAGACTGCCCTATAGCAGAGTGAATAGAGGAGAAGGGAAAATGATGGCCTGAACAATTTAGGAAGAAGTCAGGGATCTTGTTTCTATCTGGGATATCACTGTAGTGAAACATGGATGGAAATAAAAAAGTGCAGAAAAGGAGCAGCGACATCATTACACAGCTTAACCAACACTATCAATGTTAAAGTGAAATGTACAGGAAAAAAAATAATCTTACATATTATATGCATAAACAGTAGAATACCTCTCCCACTCTGCTCCGATGCTTTTATGAAGTGAACGAGTATAATTTAAAATCATTGCTCTGAAACCAAAAAAGGGTACATTCTCTCAAGCAACTATTTATATAGTCTTATGTATATTCAGCTGCTGAAAAAAATCAAAGGAAACAGTCATTAAACAATAAAACCTCCTTTTTATGACTTCTATCATCAACATTAGCAGCTTTACTGAACTATTTATTCAGGAAAAATAGGGAGTAATAAAAAGCCACAATTCATCCCACTTAAAGGGGAAAAAAAAAAAAAAAAAAAGGTCTACATTGTTCATTTAAGGAATAATGACAAAGCAATAGGGAGGTAATTTTCTCCACCCACTGAAAATGTTAGATCAGGAAGAATAAATCTCACCAAATACCTATTCCTGATTCTAAGCAGAAATGTATTTTAACCATTTGCATGCATTTACAGATCTATCCCAACTCTCCAATATAGCAGTGGTCAGACTACCATTTCCTTACAGCTCTGTCATGCAGTACTCTGCCATACATTGCCAATAGCAGGTTTATTAGGTCTGTACTGGTACCTGGGGATTTTATGATTATTAATATTTTACGGTAACCATAATGAAGGTTGCATTTTACAGAAGTGCTACAAGCCAAGCTGCTTTAGAAGAATTGGAGCTCCCAGCTGCTGTCTGCTCACAGGAGTAATATGTACTTTAGCTTGCTCACTGAAGTGCTACATTACAAGGGCAGAGAGATGCATGCAATTGAGCAGGAGTATTATCGCAGACAGCAGATAATCAGTTAAGAGCAAATTTTACAAGGGGCTTTTTGCTGCGAATGAGTGGGTGGATTTCAGTAAACCCAGCCACATCTATACTGTACATTAAATTGCACTCTCATGCCTCTGCGAGAAGAATTCGTCTTATCACAAGTGGACATGTGGGGTTAAGCATAAAGCAACTACGGTGTTGAATCCTATTATTTTTGTGACATGGCTCCCCAACATTGCAAGCGACGGCAATTGATGCTCGATACCAAAACAGATGGTCGCTTCAAACACCTTGCCAACTGTTTGTACGCACCGAGTATTACCCGTGTTCCTGACGGTCAGCCTCCTCTTTCAATTTTAACGTTGCTGTTTTACTTAAGCAGCACATGGGAAGAAGTGCAGCTTAGCTTCAGACAGGGCATTAATCTTCTCTTGTTAAGGGATAACTTCTCACAGCGCACACAGAGGGTGTCAACCTCCCCCTCACACACCTGCGGTGAAGATAGATGTTCGCTGTAGATTCTGTTTCTCTCCTACCTCTATCTGAATATATACACACAGTAGTCATAAAATGTGACGACAGGGCCATTTAAAATACAAATACAGTTCAGTCATAACTAATGCCTTTCTTGGAAGAATGGGAGGACAGATGAAAAGATTAGTTGTTCAGGGTTTGCAGAACTCTGTCTCCAGTGAAATGGACAGGAGATGGAACAAGTTAAAAATGAAATACCAAAGATTTAATACAATCACCTCGACTCAAGGTTTATATGTTAATGCTTGGCACAGCTCTGGATAGCAAAACAGAGCCAATGATGTGAAACTAAGGCAGCTAGTTTTGGGTTTTTTAGTACTAGGCAACAACAGGTATTGATTTGGCTGGCTGTACAAGCAATCATTTCCCATACTCAACACAACTAATTATCTTACAAAGTAACATGATGCAAGACATGTTATTTAATGACCAGAATACTAGAAAAGACAGGAAGCCTAATTTCTGGTATTCCATGCAGAAGAGATATATTTTAGGCATTCAGAACTTAGAGTAGTCAAGGGAGATGGAAATTCCAAGGTTTTGTAAGGACCTAATTTTTTGTTCTTTGCTATGAACAGAGGCAAATGGACAAATATTCCTCCTCCTATTGCAACAGGCAGTATTCTTATAGGAAACCCAAGGCCACTCTTACAAAAGGGGTAGTTACCCAAGTCAGCACCACCAAAACCTATTCAGATTTCTCTTTTGGCCAGAGCAGAACCCACTGCTTTGCAGTAACAATACAGATGAAAGATTATCATACAATAAATCATACAATCATTTAGGTTAGAAAATACCTTTAAGACCACCAAGTTCATCTATCAAGCTAGCACTGCCTTATCCATGTTCTAAACCACTAAACCATATCCCTCAGTAGCACATCTAAACCTCTTTTATATACCTCCAGGGATGGTGACAACCAGTTCCCTGGGCAGCCTGTTCCAGTGTTCGACAATCCTTTCAGCAAGGAAATTTTTCCTAGTATCCAACCTAAACCTCTCCTGGTACAACTTGAGGTCATTTCCTCTTGTTCTATCATTTGTTATTTGGGAGAAGAAACCAACCCCCCACCTCTCTACAGCCTCCTTTCAGGTAGTTGTAGACAGCAAGAAGGTCTCCCCTCAGCCTCCTTTCCTCCAGACTGAACCCCAGCTCCCTCAGCTGCTCCTCATTAGACTTGTTCTTCTGATGCCTCACCAGCTTCGTTGCCCTTCTCTGGACCTGCCCCAGCACCTCAACATCATTTTTGTAGTGAGGGTCCCAAAACTGGACACAGTACACTAGGTGTGGCCTCAGCAGTGCTGCGTATGTAAGTTACTATGTATGATATTCTTTACTAGTTAGGATCTTTCATAACAGAATTATTATTTTTTTTAATAAAAAAGATTGAAAATTCTGTCACTATTTAAAGTTATATTCCATCACTGAATTTAAAGAAACCAAAACCTGCACTGCGTAAAAGCTAAATGCTTCTGAGAAGAGTCATGTGTCCTGACAAAGAAATGCTGCAGACAAGGAAAGGGAAAAAAATAATAAATAAACAAACAACAAAGCAGAAGATGAGGTAAGATCAGATAAAAATCTAAAACAGACGTGAAAATAAAATGTTGTGTATTAAGGGGGGATGGCAGAGGTTCATGCTTTCTCTTTAGATTTTTCTACTCCCTTAATATTTCTTGTGCTAAACCTTTTGTCTTTAGAATTTATGTTTTCAGAAATCCAGCTGAGACATTAGAAGTTTCCCCCGGGTCTGATTTCCCCTTAAAACACAAGATACTGCATGCAGACATCTCCTCTGTCACTTTTTCGGAGGTATGATAGAACTGTCTTCTAGCAGAGAACATGAAGAATTTCATAAACAGTGTCACAGGACTTCACAGCAGTAAAAAAATAAAATGCAAGCATTTCCTCCTGTGGATTTCATTTAAGTGTGAGGCACTCAAAATTCTGTACCTGCCTTCTGCCATGCAATTATCACTTCTATTTTTCTCCTCTTCTACTATTTGATGCGGTGGATGACACTCAACCTGCAATGTGTGGTGCAACAGGTAGAAAGAAGAAAGAATGAGGTCTTGTGCTACATAATATCGTGAAACAGAGCTTTAACTGTGGAAACACAAGAAATGGAAATTAAATATGTCCTATGCTAAACACTGCATGCGGGGATGTATTCTAGCACTTTACAATATAATGGCATAAGAGACAATGTTTTAAATTTAGGCAGTACTTTTCCCTCTTTTATTCGTTAAGCCTTGCGATGGAGGCAAACCTAATTATGGTACTTAATTTTGATTTTAGAAATTGATTTTCCACTCTAGTTTCTGCTGGTGCATAGGAAACTGTAGTGAGTCACACAAGTAATATACCAACCATTAGCAGCCTTAACAATAAATAAAAACTTGAAAAATGTCACTTTATTCTCGCCTTTGTCCCTAGTTCAGCACAAATTGCTTCCTGCTTCACCTTTCTGTTAGAAACTTTTAAGTTTCTTCCTACTATATTAAGAAATCACAACCAAAATGGTGTGTAAAATCCTCAGATGTGCCATTATGCTGCTCAGATTCTTGTATCAAATCAAAGCACAGTGAACGTAGTACGGTTATGTATTTGCATGGCAAGTACTCCCACGGGAAATAATATAAACTACAAAGTTTATCCTTGGGGAGGGAAAAAAAGAAAGAAGGAACCACGCATTGCAAGCAGTTCTTATGCGTGTCACCAGTGCATCTTGCAAGGGACTTGCCAAATACAATCCTGAACAAAACTGAATCCCATGTGAAAACACCTACATTCAGCACTGCGTATGTGCCTCCCATCCTGCAGTATTTAAGTACCTTTTATATTTTGTAGTAACAAATAATTTTCTGTGATGGCAGAATGTCATCTGTCTTTTGGAAAGGTATGAAGTAAGGCACAAAATGACCTGGTAACAGCCATAAATAAAGTCAGGGAATCTGCACGCTGCCTGGGAGCCCAAAATATCTCTCTCCCAGCAGGTGGCCACAGGCTTTGCCATGGCCAAAGCCAAGCAGAGGTTGCATGCCTTCTCCTTAACGAATTCCTGTGCCAGTCACAGTTTTCTGTCTGTCCAGAGCAGGTGAGGTGCAGGATGGCCAGCAACATCCATTCACCTGCTCACAAGGACCACTGAGATAAAGCCTTTCCTTTCCACAGGATTTTTTTTTAGCAACAGCAGGTGAGGCAGCCTTTAATGAGCTCTTAATCTCGCTGCTTATCATGAAAAAAACCCCGAAAACAGTTGCAGGCATGAGCACGAGACTATATATCATCCTATCATAAACATTATTTTATTCCTGTCTGATTACAAGCTGCCTTCTTGCCTCCTTAAATCTCATTTCGATTTATCGGTCCCAAGAGCAAAATTTAAAAGTCAGCTTAAGCAGAATCACCACAAGTTATAGCCATGGAATCAGTGAAACACATGGACTCCTATGACCCAGTGTTTTTTAACAGTTTGAGGTAAACATGTCCTGTCTTTGTCCTTATCCAAGCTCTCCAGAAAACCCTCCTGCATGAGAAGTTAGTTTTCATTGAGCTATGAAACATTAGAATTACAAATGATGAGATCAACCAGAAACTAACCTTATGCCACCACCTCCTTACAGACAGGTACATGTTTACCTGCATGGGTTGAGCCCACCCAGCACATTTCTGAGGAGCAGCAGAGTTGCCACAGACCATACAAGCTATTGCATGTCATCTGAGGGCCTGGGCTGCCTTTGGTTGCCCTTCCAAGCCTCTGCCAAGGCAGCAGCTCCTCACTCCCAGCTGTGGCTTTCTCCAGCCATGTTCTGCATTTGGCTGGGCCATCTCCCCTTCAGGGGCTCCAACTTGACATTTTAATGTTTTATAAAATACGTAACCTACGTGTGGAGGCCAAACAAATATGACAAATAATGACTTTTGCGGCTTTTCATTTCAGTGCTTTCTTTTTACTTCTGTCCTCAGCTTTGAGGATCCTCACAGTTCATGGGGAGAGGCCCCACAGCTCAAAATCAGCTGGGAAGTTAAGTGATTTCAGAGGCATATCATTAAGAACAATATTGCTGAACACTTTAGGCACTGATCACAGGCTTAACAAAGCAATGCATTCTTACTAAAGTGCAAAAGAGAATAAATAGAGAGGAAAGGTTCCACTTAGTCCCTCCAAATATAAGATGGTCTACTCCTAAGTATGATGGGTAAGTGAAAACAAGTCTTTATCCAGGACTAGCTGCAATTCTTTCTTCCTATGGACAGAGAAAGTGAAGAGGTCTCTGTATTTCTGGAACTCTCGCAGTAACTTTTCTGTTGCTCCAGCAAAGCAGACAAAGGACAGCCCAAACCACAGCAGACCAGGCATCAGGCTTCCTCCTTTAATTCTGCTACAATTCTCCTGCATGAGCTTAATTATTCTTTGCAAGCCAGCTGCTCACTCTTAAAATGAAAAGAATAATGCTCTACCGCACTGGGACAGTCTAAAGATAAAAGTATTAACAAATGTGAAGTAATGTGACAGAAAGCATTATGGAAAAAGAGAGCATCTACCCCCACACTGGTGGATATAGAACCTTACAGAATTCTGCTGAAAGGTTTGTTTGAGTCCGTAACAAAACTGATTACACAAATGCTTCATTGTAATGTGACACATGAAAAGATCCATTTTAACAATAACAGTAATAAAAGGTGCTGTTATATCCATTTTGACCAGAAAGAGAAAAGAACAGTAAAGGAATATGAGTTCAAGGACAAGAAGTTACTCCTCTTACACTTCATAGAATCATAGAATGGTTAGAGTTGGAAGGGAGCTTAAAGATCATCAAGTTCCCACCCCCCTGCCATGGGCAAGGACACCTCCCACCAGACCAGGTTGCTCAAAGCCCCATCCAGCCTGGCCTTGAACACCTCCAGGGATGGAGCATCCACAACTTCCCTGGGCAGCCTGTTCCAGTGCCTCACCACCCTCAAAGGAAAGAATTTCTTCCTAAATCTCCCCTCTTCCAATCTAAAACCGTTACCCCTTGTCCTATCACTCTACTTCCTGACAAAGAGTCCCTCTCCAGCTCTCCTGTAGATGGACTCTATACTTACGAACAGATCTTCAGAAGAAGAATAATATATAGCAAATAGTAAAATATAAAATGTCAGTTTATGTGTTTAAGATGCATTGCACTTAATTAGTTCCCTGTATGCTAACAAAAGATAAGAGAAAATCTGCCATACCATATTTTCTTAGCAATACCTTTCAAGTGCAACTCCAGTTCATTTTGCTGCAATTCCTTAGGTCAAGCATGAAAAACACAGTTGTGGAGGGAAATTTTTCATTGCAGAGGATTTTGGCACTTTGAAAATTGAAGGAAGAATTGAGGCAGCATATGGCTAGTGGGTTATACTTTGATAACAGACGGGCTAGAGCTGATCAAAAAAAAAATCCAGAAAAAATGTTATAGCTTTTGGACAACAATAAAAAATAGCATCTTTTCAAACACTTTGAAGTTTTTAAATTTAATCTGAGTGTTTCAAGAAAACAGAAACTTTTTGAGCTCTCTAACCAGTAGAAAATTGAGAAAGTGTTCCTTGAAATTGTCAAAATATTTATCTTTCTTTTTCATTAAAAATCAGAACATTTCAGCCTTATCCAGGGCTGTCAATACTTCTGTCTAAATTACATTTACATTTAACTTTCCCTTGGGATCCCAGTCAACAGATATTTTTAAAATCTCTGTTCTGCACATCTCACTGGAAATACTTTCTTTTGGTTCATACATCTAGCAGCCTAAAAGATTCTCCCACATCATTCTGCAAATTGATATTTGCCAAGCCAGGCACATGGGTTTTCTTCTCACATGTCACCCAGACACCACGAAGATGCTAGAATGAACTTATCTGAACTTCTAGAGAAATATCATAAGGAGAGAAAGTACCACAAAAATAAGCTATTAACTGCTTCTTCTTTTTCATGCATACTGGTAAGCACCATTTTTCATGACTACACCTCCCAGAAGCAGAGTGAAAACTGAAAGAAGGACTGTTTCTCTGCCACTCCCCACATATAAATACAGAAAAGATTTAACATATCCAGATTTTCATAACTCATTTTTTTGCCCTCCACATTGTGATACACCAGAATGAGCATCTCTAAGGACTCTAGTTATTTGTTATATGGCTCCAGGGGAGCCAGCTAGATAGCAAACTGAACCAAAAGCTCTAAAGTGCTTCCTGCTTCCAGCCAAGAGAATTAAATAATGAGCAATGTGCCAAAACACCATTCACAGCACTGGAGGGGAACTCTGATCTTAAGAGAAACAAAATCTGTTCTCTCCACTTCCCCCCTGTTCGCCACTCAAAGTCTTAAAAGTTTCAGTGAAAGTAAAAGTGATAAAAGGGCCCAGGCTTTTAAGGAGTGCCAGATATTACTGATTGTCAGTTAGAACCAGTTACCAGTCTTGTAATTAATGATCACAGTCCATCTGGGTAATAGTGAGACCCAGCTCTGAACCAGATCAGATCCATATTATGGCAAGCCCTCCATTATGCAGTGGATAGTAAGGGGAATGCTTCCAATTGCCTGCCTCACACTAACCTGCCTAACTAACTCCCACAGTCATTATTTTAATGAGTTAAGCACATCCCCCTGCCAAAATGGTTTTGTTAAAATGCCCTCTGACGTGTCTGCTTCTTGCTTTCAAGTCTCTCCTTTAAAGTACCCAGTAGGCACTTATGCTTCCGTAGTTCCTTCAAAATAACAGCTTAAGTAATATTTACCTAAGAAGACACTCTGCCCACAGTAATGCTGCAGGAAGGCGACAAAAAGATGGCAGATTGCAAATGCATTACACAAATGTATTGGCAATTTGTTGTGATCTAAAGATGAGATAAGCAGACAGCATAATCTTCCAGTGTCGGATGGTCTCCGACTGAAGAGGACTAAAGCAATATACCTTTTGATTACCTCATCTATTATGAAAAATAAATCACCAGTAAAGCTCAGGACATAACATGACAACACAAATGTGTTTTATGAATGCATTAACTCAAGGCAACAGCTCAGTAGCACAATGTGGCTACTCCTACCTGCGGGGTTTCCATCAGAACAAATGGATGAAAGAGTGTACTAATCCTTTGGCTTTGATTGCATGCCCAGTGCACGTCCCCAGCAATATATCACGGATAAGTATGTGAAATCTTGCGTTTCTTTGCCCGTGCAGAGCGATGCAAAATACCAGGCAGTACTTCAAAAGTCACGATTTCAGCTGTTTCTGGGACAGGGCACATAGCGTAGGTTTCAGCCTCCACAGCTGTACGTTTAGGAATGTGCAATGTGCCTTGCTGAGAAAGACCCGCATTTTTAGTTCCACAAGCACTGAACACGGCATAGTGCAAGGCAAACTGCATTACAAATCCATATTCAAGAGAGTGAAGAGAAGAAAAAAAAAAAAAAAAAGCAATTTCAAGCAACGCTTGAAATGTATGTAAACAAAGTCACTTAAGCTGACACTGGTTGAAAATTATAAGAAGGCATATACCCTTCCAGTGCAAGATAACAAAATGAATTTCAGACTACTTGCAAAGATCTGGCCTTCGGAAAGGAAGTTTCCCACAAGGCTTTTCCATGCATAGTGTGAGGGAGGCTGTTAGAACTGATATACTGTAATTTGAGTTACATTGAAACATCTGGAGTGTTTGCTTTATGTGCACAGATAAGATCTAGTCACAGCAACCAATAGTCTTAAAATGTTATTGAAATTGTTTTTAATACCTGTTTTACTTATGTGTCTGTCTTGAGCAGGTTTTGAAATCAGGATTATAAGTAAAATACGACTCTAAACCACCACCATAATACATAACTTTAAATTCAGCATGCTCCTAATGCAGCTTTTGCTACTGTAAAAGTTGTAGTTGATTGATATTATGCACCACGGTTTTCCCAGTAATCATTTCAAGAAATAGACATAGGATGGATATAGTTCTACCTAGGATGGTTTGTAGGATGTTTCACTTCAAACAAACACACCCCAAACAAACCAACCCTTATAATTCCTAAGAGTTGAATTCTCCTCTTCCAATTATTTAAATGGGAGTTTTGCCTAATGAATGACATTTTTTCTCTCTTGTTTGGCCCTAACAGAGCTTCTGTTCTTCTGCTTAAGTGTATTTCAGATTTTTAGGCACAATACAAGAATTTATAAAAGATTGCATATTCACTTGGAACAGGGAGCCTTGGAACAGGACTATTTCCATGTTCCAGAAACTATTGGATACAGTGGTAAAAAACTAAAGTTTCCCTAAATGGTTTATGCATTTAAAATGTGTGTAGCTATTGCTGTAACCAGCCAAATAATCTACAAATTATTCCTCAGCTGGGAAGAAAGGTCAAACCATATGCTGCAAATGCAAACATTTGACTCATTCAACCACAATTCTTTAAAAAGCAGAAAGCCTTAAATAGTTTACAAAACTACAAAAAATAGTATCTTTCACTTATTTGGGCTTCTTGATACATGTGAAAGTACATTAGAGGCATAACACGGGTCAATGAAAATAAAAATCAACAACCATAAAAGCTCTGAATTAATTGATAAATAAATGCTGATTCTGGCACTGAACTCTGATGTAACTTATCCTACAGGAAGAGAAGCAGCAATGCAAGAACTAGCAATTTATCCTTTGCTCAGCTGTGAGCACAGCCCATGATATTAAATAATCTGAATGACACCGTTTTCCCTATGAGCACCCACTTTTTTTCTCTTTTTTTTTTTTTGTGATTAAATTATTTTCCACGTCTGTGTGATGATATACATTAGTATCATTTTTTAAAACACAAATTTTAATCTGCACATATGATAGAATGCTTCTGGAGAGGCACCACAGATTCTGTATCACATTTTTAATGTGAACTGAAGCAGTATATCTACAAGATTTGAAAAGCAAAAATTCAGTAATGTGCGTAACTCTAATTAGACTGCAACTGAGCAGAACTGTTCAGCTGGGTTGCTTAACAGCTGGTCTGAATCTCTTAGGGAGGAGCATATTTTTACAAAACATTTTATGAGGCCACACACTGAGAGCTACAGGAGTTTATTATTGAGGCAGACAGGTTGATTAATAAATATCAATTTTGCTTTGGGAATCAGAAATGTAAGTGGCTTGCCTGTCCAAGATGCCGAGGCAATTTATAGATTTATGCTTATTTACGTGCGTGTGATTTAGTGCCTAAAAACATCGTATTAAATAAAGAGCTTCATGCATAACTAGCCCAGATCTTTTATCAACTTCTCAAATGCTTTTATCTGGCAACATTCAGGAGTGAATATACCCATCCTGAGACAAAAAGATTTGAAGAAAATGAGGATAAAATAGCTGAGCCAACGTGTAACAGCAATCTGTCTCCAAGACACATTTACAGACAGTCTGGCAAGATAACTAGGGCAATAGGAGTGGAAAGTGAAGGCCAAAGACTGGGGTGTGTCAGATACACAGTTGTGAGTCACTTTATTTTTCTAAGTAACTGCACAAGATCGATGTCATGACCTTTCACACAGCGTTGCTGAATAAAGTGTTGGCAATACGAGGTGTCAGTCTGGAAAATAACTTGAATTATTTTATAAAGACTCAAAAATACTTGAAGTTTTTCAAGATGCGCTCCTTTCTGGAGGCTGATGGTTCTGTACTCTGGACACAATGGTACTGCTCTTTAGCTTTAGAAAATTACACATAAGCCAGATTTTTTATTTTTTTTATTTTTTTTTAAAGAAACCTATATTTGGCAGTTACTCAGGGAATGCTTAATATTAAAAACATAATATTTTCTGTATATCTGCACTGTGCAAAAGCTCCAACTGTAGGCATGGTCTCGAGCTACTGTGACTCTATTTCCTTCTCCATCTCACTGTTACTTTCTCAACCTTTCAATTAACATTATAGATTGTTACTATTTTCTGCTATGTTTCGTGCCAGAACATTATTCTGCTAACCAGTCCTAGCTGACAGCTCCTGGCACTGCTATTACATGAACAATTGTCCCCAGTCATTGAGGTCTACTAATTCAGTGTCTCTAGGAGGGCGCCCACGTTCTTTTGCTCTGTTTCTTCTTTAGGCCTCTGTCATTAGGGTCACAGTAGCATATGAGCTGTGTGATACACCGTATGTAGCTTTCTACACAGATAGGTTGAGGTGCATTAATTCTGTCAAACCCATCCCTGCAAAACAAACCTGCTTTGAATGTAAGACTGGGCTCTCTCGTCTCTTGTGATTACCTATCTGAATCTGTCAGTGTTCTTCTTCAGTTTCTCTTCCTTCTTTCCTTCCTTTCATCCTTTCTTCCCTCCTTCCTTCCTTCCTTCCTTCCCTTTGTTGATTTATTCTTTATTTAGAATGTCTTTCAGCTTGGTATTAGCTGGACATAGTGTCATTCATTTCAGCTTGCTCTCATCACCTTTATTATCCAACTCACTCAAGGACAGATCCTTCACAACAGCTGGAAGAAGGTTATCTGGCATTTTTTCCCCCAGACTCTTTTGTCTTCACTTCCATCCTGCAAGGCTTAAGCAATAAATAATTTTGTGAAGTAGAAATTAGGCAACTTTCTGAAACGCAACAAAACTTCTACCAACTAAGTTGTGTAAGAAAATAAAAGATCATCCATAATTCATCAAAAATCTGTCACTCTTCAAGCATTTTCTAAGGATCTCATTCTACCTCAGAGGTTTTCAATTTATGAAAAAAATTTTTATGGCTATGATGCAGGAACCAGAGCGAGTGTTGCTTCAAAATTTCTTCACCACAACACAAAGGATCAATCCAAGACCAGAGGAGGGGATATTCTTTTGCTTTGATGGTATCTTTGTATTGCTGTATGCATGCAGTACATCAGTTTAAAATCAGTTTAAAATCTTTTGATTAGAGAGATTCCTCCAGCAATATCCCTGATCAGCTGCTGAATCGCACACACACAGACATAGATACAGCATGATGTAAAAAAAGAAATGAGTTTTGCCAACAGTTTGGCAGTTTGGCATCACTTCCTTTGCATGTTATACTGGCCTTGCTATAGGCACATTTCCTGATCTCTCTGTTCCGTGAAAACTCATAATTATTTGGGACGGTCAGTACCTCCCGCTCTGCAGCACTGTTCAAGCACTGGGGCAGAGCTGCCACTCACAGATGATACTGGGAAAATTGCCATGACCAGAGAGCTGCTACTTGTTTTCTGTTGTTGTCTGTTTTGTTTTTGAAAGGAGAAGCCAGAATAGCTTTTACTTGGCTCGAATAAGTCTGTGCCTGGGCATCTTCACAGTTAGCCAGTGATGTCAGAATTACATATTACAGATGTAGATCTTACGCTGCAAAATAATTTTCAGAAATGTTTGCAAAGCCATTAGCTATCATAAATTGCACAATTTACCCTTTAAGAGAGATTCTTTCAGGCCCTGTTGCTCCTTGAATAATCAAATCCTGTTTTGCTTCAAAACACTCAACCCCCTCCAAATGCTACCCTTTGCCATAAATCCTTCCTTGTTGCCAGTCTGGGAACTGATGTGGGCTTCAGCACCTATGAAGTTCATTCAGAACCTTGTCTCCTGCCAGTGCAGAGTTCCTGGGATTGCTGAGAGTGATTTGTTACTTCTTGCATCATCTCAGACTAACCATGACACAAAACCAGCAAGAACATTTGCCACTGACTATCAGAGGACCTCAGATGTCAGGCTTGGATTGGGATACTTGACTTTTAGAACAGGGAAGTCATGCCTTGACATGGCATTTGTAAACATCCTATACTGCTGAACAGAAAATGTTAATTTGAGTTTTTTTGATGTGTTGACAGACAGGAATAAGTAATTATATCCCTTCTGTATAATTAATTATGGTCGTTAAGAGTAATACTCAGAAGAAGATTTTACTAAATAAGATTGGTGGCATTCAAAGACATCTTCATCTCAGTATGCTTTTTTTTTTTACTCTTATTTCCACTGGCTTTCTAAAAGGATGAAAAGAAAATATTCGGGTTTGTCCTCCACAGACAGATGCTCAGTGAAGTCCAGAGAAGCATCAGATCATCCCAGTGTACTTTAAATATATACACATATCTTTTTCAAAGTCAAAGTATACATTCATGCTATGGTGCCGTACACCCCCACCTGCATATCCTGTTCCAACAACTTCATTTGGAATTCTGCTGGACTTTTCAGTAACTTTTTAATAAAAAGAGCTCTTCTTATATAGGACAATCAACATAACCCTTCCTAATTGCTAAAGCAAGTCATGCCTACAGTTTGTCTCAGATAGTTTATTTGATTTCTTAGCCAGAGTCTCTGGCTGCAAATGTAATTGCATATTTGAAGGTAAGTAATTGACAACATGCAGGGACAGACCCATTTAAAGTTAGTCTTTGACACAACATTTAGGAATTAAAGTTCTACAAAAACTTGGTGGTTTAAACACTCACCATCCTTCCTGTCCATACAGTTCCAGGAGATTTAAAAGGATGGCACCTTATCATACGTTTTCCACCAGGGACAGATAACCCTTGTAAAGATTAATGTGCTGCCAGACTACTCTACCATCCCCAAATGCATCACTTTAAAATTTCATAAGACTTTTTTTCCCCCACTAAGCTGAATAATGCCCGTAGAGCTTTCTCTTGTATGCTGCAAGGAAGGAATTGTAAAACATGCCAATATGAAGCATATTTCCAATATTAATATTCATTTCACACATACATTCTGAATAAGGGGAGTTAGTGCAGCATCAAGACTTCAAACTACATTTTTCTGCCATGTTAGGCTTCATGATGTTATACATTACCATAAAGGGTATATTAAGGGTATCTTAGTGAAGCTTATTAGTATTGATTTCTGTTATTTTAATGCCTGACATTCTTTAATAGTAATATCTACAGAAGGAAATTAAATAGTTAAGTTGGACACCACTGCACTTTTATTGACTCATGCCCTGATTTTAGTATTAAAATGCAAACTCGATCTGAAAGATGCAAAAGGCAGGAATCTATTATGCATTAATGCCACAAGTTATGTATTAATTCCAGAAATCAGAGAAAGATTTGACAGGAAAAAAATGTGTCAGTCTGATCCCAATTCTGTGAACAGAATTGCAAGCAGGAATCCAAGCCCAAATATTTTCATCTGATACAGTAATTTCAGTAAAAGAATTTCTGAGTCTTTAATTTATATCTAAAAAAAACTAGACAGGGTATGAAAAATGGAGAAAATTTACTGAACTAATCTTTTAGGTCATTGTAGAGGAAAACTAGAATTATTTCCTCATTTACCTCCTTGCTTTAGAGATCAAAATTGTGTTTCTGGCTTGCTGATACAATTATGTGCTTGTATGTTTGCCAGGCAGTGTGGTACATATTCATCTTCACTACATGCTACATGCCAGCAATTGCTCTGCTTGTACTACGCAGTTGGAAAACAATCTGTTAAAGTCCACAGCATGATGCAAACCCATTCTCCTCTCCTCCTAACACCTTTCTCATTGAGAGCTGTCTTAAAGAGCAATCTCTCTCCATCAGCACATCTCCTTACTATGGCCTGGCCAGTAGAACTTACAGTCTACACACAGGTTTTTAAATGACGCTTTCTTGGCTTAGAAGGTTTTTTTATGGGTTGGCAGAATAGCACACAGACGAAAAAGTACTTGGTTCTACCTCAGCTAGCTATATATTCTGTTATAATTTGGATGACCATTACCCAGCTACTTCTCCAGGCAGCCTGAAGAGCTGGGCAATTCATCAGTCTGCTAACGTAACCCTCATTTAAATCCTCTTGCACAGCAGAAAGTATTTAATATTGCAATCCATCACATATCTCCCTTGCTGGTGTCAGTACACAAGGAGTCTTGCTTTTTTCCCTTTTGCAATCTACATTTAAAGTTGTGTTAGAAGAATGCACGCGCTTTCTAGACTTGATTTCAAAAATGCCTGCCTTGCAAATGACTGAAACTTTTAAACTAGACACTAGGCATTGTCTAATCCCTATTGTAGGATAGAATAGTTTCCGTCAGCATCTAGTAACACGACTCCTTTTGCACTCATCCATCATATCCGAAGTCCTGCTGTCCTAATACAGTGCCTCTGACTTGTTGCAAACAAATTAATTTGGAACCAAAAGATCCTTTTGTTGTGCACAAGACTGACTGTCAGTGATAGGCCAGAATTGCCAGGGCACTGAAAGGGACTCCGGAACCAAGGCTGAGCTGCTGGCTCAGTCATGGAATTGTTGTGCAGCTCCTGGCTGTTCCCTTCCCTACTCTGTGCCTTTGTTTCACCAGGTTGGAAGACAACGATAAAGTTGATTTCTATCAAGCCTTTCAAAATATGTAGACTAAGACTGCTTTATAGGCCAACATAATTAAAGAAAGGTAAGATTCTATACTATTCATTGCATCTAAAAGACCTAATGCATAGCAATTTGTTTAAACTTCCAAGAATATATACAAAGCCATTTGTAAACCTCCTCCAACTTTTCATAGAATCATAGAATAGTTGGAGTAGGAAGGGACCTCAAAGATCATCGAGTTTCAACCCCCCTGCCACGGGCAGGGACACCTCCCACTAGACCAGGTTACTCAAAGCCCCATACAGCCTGGCCTTGAACACTTCCAGGGGTGCGGCATCCACAGCTTCTCTGGGCAACCTGTTCCAGGGCCTCACCACCCTTTTCTTTTTAGCCTTTCTATTTTAGGATAAGGAAAACTGAAAGAGATCCATTCATTAATCACATAAATTTTCTTCTGGTCTATTCGCATTTACTTAGTTTTAAATTAATAATCAAAATTAATGTAGAGCACAGCTGAAGCCGGTATGAGTTTAGCACTTGTGATTCTAGAATATAGAGTTTAAAATGAAAGCAAATCAGTTGAGAATGGTGCAGAAGTGCAGAACAGCTCTGTAAATAACACTGCAAGAGAACAGCTTTCTTACCACCAGCAGCAAAGTTTAGCAAACCTATATTTCAGTGCAGTTATTGAGGTCACTTCTGTGCAAGATTTCTGTGCTGGAACTGCAAAACCCATCATAAGCATTAAATAAAACAAAAAATAATTAATTTCTCAAATTGCAAGGATGTGTTAATTATAAAACTGACACTAAAAAGCCAGGAAATACTTCCCAGAAAAAAGGGCAGCAGAACTTTGATTATCATGAATCTTACTAGCTTTTAATGGTCCGAAAGTTCCCCTTACCCAGGCAAAACACATACAAAGATTCTAGAATCTATAAAACCAACCAAAACCAGAAAAGAGGGCTACTTAGAGCATGTGAAATGACTATCTTCTGGTCACAAACTTCTTTTTTATCTTACTATGATTTAATTCCTGTACTTTATTCTATATATTTTTTTTCTCCCAGAGCTACACTTTTATGTCCTAAACTAGATTCAGAATTTTGAGGCTTATAGGATTGTGCTTTAGGCCTACTCTGTAATATAACATAATTTGTTATAACTGCAGGAATTATTAAAAAGGTTTCAAGGGATATTTTTTAGAATAAAATATAGATGCAAAGATTTCTTGCTGACAGAAGGCCCAAAGGAGTTCAGATTTGTATTTATATTCAACTGCCAAGTGATGGTGTTTTATCTATGTAATATATTAAATTTTATATCAACCTTCCTTTTTCTGATTACTATCATTTTTGTCTATGAAATCCACTAGTATTCAGCGCAATTGAGATATGATTTCAGAATAGCTGCTCAGTACCTTGTCTGTAGATTTGCTAACATGTAGAATATGCACCAAAACCCAAAATGTAATGAGGAACTTAAACAGATAATGGAAGTCGTGGCTTCCTCTGTTACCACTCTAAGTGGCAGGTTGTTTTTCTCTCTGTGTCTGGAACAGTACAGCAACATTTATTTTTATCTTACTCTCTTTATTTCGGTTTATTTAACTTTATTTTCTTCAATCAAAACCAGCAACTTCTTTCCTCTCATATTCATTGTTGCATCTTTACCTATGAAGATGGTCAGCTCTATGTATTGGGGCAAATAAGTTGATAACTCTTTAAGGGACACTCAATTAAGAAAACACAAAATGCTGCTTAAAATGGGCTCTGAATTCCCTTGTGTCAGGTGGAATGTGTTTTCTGTCTGAACAGCTAGTCTGTCTTTGTTGAGACCTGGGACACAGCAATGGAAAGTAAGTGGGGGGGGAAAGCTTTTCATTAGGGCAAGTGGAAATAGAAAGCATTAATCCACTAATCTCTCCCTCCTTTTGTGCAGAGGAGAACAAGAGGCAGGAGTTGTGCAAGGTAAGCATCAACATGTTAATGGTTTGGCGTTGATACCTTTTGGCACCATATGGGAATATCTGGAGTTCATCTTGTCAGGCAAAGACATTTCTGAAAAAGGCTGATGGAAATAGACAAAACGTTCCTCAACAGCATTGTGGCAAAAATGCATATACCCAAAGAAAACCTCATCAGGGCACTTGAAAAAGAGCTGGAAGAGATGAAAGTCCCAAGGGTCAGTACTGGGTCCAGTTCTCTTCAATATTTTCATCAATGACCTAGATGACACAAAACTAGGAGGGGTGGCTGCCACACCAGAAGGCTGTGCTGCCATCCAGGAATACCTGGACAGGCTGGAGAGCTGGGCAGAGAGGAACCTGATGAAATTCAACAAGGGCAAGTGTAGGGTCCTGCACCTGGGAAGGAATAACCCCCTGCACCAGTACAGGTTAGGGGCTGACCTGCTGGAGAGCAGGTCTGAGGATAAAGACCTGGGAGTCTGGTGGACAGGATGTCTGTAAGCCAGCAATGTGCCCTTGTGACCAAGAAGGCCAATGGCACCCTGGGGTGTATCAAGAAGTGTGACCAGCAGGTTGAGGGAGGTTACCCTGCCCCTCTACTCTGCCCTGGTGAGGCCCAATCTGGAATACCGTGTCCAGTTCTGGGCCTCCCAGTTAAGCAAAGACAGGAAATTGCTGGAGATGATGCAGCAGAGGACCACAAAGATGATTAGAGGACTGGAGCATCTCTCTTATGTGGAAAGGCTGAGGGATTTGGGTCTTTTTAGTCTGGAGAAGAGAAGACTGATGGGGGATCTGATCAACACCTATAAATACTTAAAGGGTGGGTGTCAAGAGGAAGGGGCCAGTCTTTATTCAGTGGTGCCCAGTGAGAAGACAAGAGGAAACAGGCACAATCTTGACATAAGAAGTTCCATCTAAACATGAGGAGGAACTTCTTCACTTTGAGGGTTGCAGAGCCCTGGAACCGGCTGCTCAGAGATGTGGTGGAGTCTCCACCTCTGGAGACGTTCAAAACTCGTCTGGAAACATTGCTGTGCAACCTGCTCTGGGTGGACCTGCTTTGGCAGGGGGTTTGGACAAGATCATGTCCAGACGTCCCTTCCAACCCCGTATTATTCTATGATTCTGTTAAAGTTACAAGAAAATTGGTAGCAGGAAGAGCAGTATAGTCAAAGGAGGTGAACAGGTCAGTATTTAGCTAGGATTTGCTAAAAACCTCAAAATTGGGCCTCAAGGAACAGAACAGAGAATCTGCAACCACAAACTGGAGAGTGGATAGTCCATTAGGAGTACATTTCAGAACTTAAGCCCTAACATGATAAAACAAAAGTGCATTAACAAAAACTGCTTGTTATATTATGTGTAGGATCAACACTAGCTTAAGTTTGGGTCAGTATCAAATACAGGAAAAATAGCCAAGTGAATATGGTAAATCAGATTCTTCTTTCAGGAAGATAAATTTTAGCCTGTGCCTTGCTATGTAACGAAACCACAAAGCTTCATTATTCCTGATGCATATGATAAATTGCAATAGGTAAATAATTCCTGAATATTATATTAGATTTATGTTTCATTTGTAATAAGTGATACGGAAGAAAAAGGAGTTAACTCTAACAATTCTCAAGTGCATATTGAATCAGTGGTCATTTCTCCCTGAAAAGAATTAGAATTTCAACAAGATTTTTTAATTGAACCCTCTGGATTTTAGCTTATGATTTAATCTAGCAAGTTGCTAAGGCAACCAATGATTATAGCTGCTGGGCAAAATTCACAGAATTGTTAATCGATCTTAATCTGGATACACTGCATGAGTAGTTCTTTCACAGGGGAAACAGACAGCGCTAAGAAAAAAAATGGGGTTTAATCCTTAAATTACAACATCAAACGACACTAGAATTGCAAATATGTGCAATTGCAAAATTATGTGCATAATAAACATCAGCATTAGAAATATTATCTTTTAAAACCAGTAGTCCAAAGAGAGAGAAACTCTTCACTGACATTTGTATATCTCCCAGCAGTGCATGTCTCAGAGACATCTAATCAATGAACTTTTTAATGCGCTTGACTCTCCCTCTGCTCGGAGAGAGGGAGAATGGATTTACCCTAATCGAAGGTTGCAGTCATTATTCTAATATGATTGTGTCAGAGGATAACCTTTGTACAGTGCTATTTTCAAATCTCTGTACTATTTGCACGTTCCCCTATCTAAAGTGCAATGGCCAGCCAAGGGGTGGTCAAGAGGTTACACAACCCTGTTCTTTATCCTGTTTTAACCATGAGCATTAGCCAATCACTTAAGATCTCTCTGCCTGTTCCACTTTCCCACTTCACCATTAGAAGGGTGTAATTAGAATTAGTTGCTACACAGGAATGTTGTGAGATCAAGTAAGTTTTGTATTTTTAAAATATTCTTAGCATCAAGTGTTACAGTTATGTGATATATAGCATATTCAATTTAATGACTACCAATAGTTAGCCAGAAAGTATATTTTCTGTTTTATGCTTTCCTTAAGTGTCCATAAATTTATGCATCTAGATTTAGCTAATTTAGCAGTTATTAGAGTGCTTTCACTCTGGTTTAATCTAATTCGTTTTTCAAGAGAGCAGCTAAACTCTTCTGAATATCCCAAGGTAGGGTCTTATTCCTGATGTATTTTTTTAAAAACCCTTTGCTATAGTACACAGTATAGGGCAGTACTTTGCAAAATAAATCAATGTAGTAATTTAATATATTTATTTATTATTTCTTTAACTTATATTTCTTATTTGGTGACTGTTCCTCCTACTCTTTTGCTATTGTGATCTATAGGATCTCTTGCCCACTTCGCTTTCCTCAACAAATTTAATGTAGAATACCAAAGAGACTAATACTTATGAAGCGGTGACAACAAATTAATACCCAAGGTGAAGGAGTCAAAGGACCATCTTAAGCTGCAAATAAATTCCTGTGCAAGACCATCAGGTCTCCACTAGTTGAACAAGAAGGTTGCAGGTACAAAACTGAGAGAGAACTTTGGAAGTTGATAGAGAAAGCAAATTATGTGGTCTTTTACTGCATCCTGGAATTTGTGAAACCTTTTGATGGTGAACTAAACTATCACAACATTTAGAAATATGACAGATTGTTAACCTTTCTGATACTTAATAATCAATTCATTTGTGGAAATACGGATATG
Source organism: Thinocorus orbignyianus (assembly GCA_013400375.1). Classification (NCBI taxonomy): domain Eukaryota; kingdom Metazoa; phylum Chordata; class Aves; order Ciconiiformes; family Thinocoridae; genus Thinocorus; species Thinocorus orbignyianus. Next base: position 245,811 of record VXBW01005904.1, on the reverse strand, counting down.
ACCCTCCCTTCTACCACCTGAAACTAGAAGCCCTATTACTGCAAAGTCATATGTGAATCACCCACTGATGAACTGTGAGTAGCCCTCTACACTCCATGAAATATTAAACAAGATAATGCCCCAAATGAAAGGAAAAGAAAATTATGAAGTTGTGTTTTAGTCGGAATTGTCATTTAGTTGGAATTGTACAATTAACTTCCTTTTTGCTTCGCGCTATTTAAGAAGTTGGTCCAAAAGGCACACTTTTCGCCTTTTAGTTCTTGAAACAAAAACTGTATTAGGTAAAGGATTTTGAAGGAAAGACTAAAGAGGAATGGAACTAAAAATGGTAGCCCTGAGTTGTTATGATACAACTCTTTCATTTCTTCTGTTTTTGCCATTTATCTTCCTCATATCTTTATCTTCACAACAATTTATTCATCCTCTCCCCAGTGTTTGTTACAAATTCCTTGTTTGTTCCAGCCCTAGCCTCTTTTCAGTTTATCTACTGTTTGTTCATTTTTCTAAAAGACTTCTACCACTCTCTGCACCTTGTAGATGTTACCTATTATCTTCTTTTCTACCTTTCAGTACTTATTGCGTTAAGCTGTATTTTCTAAATATCTCTCTGAAGAAACTTGCTTAGCTTTTTTAGGTAAAGGAAGGTCAGCCAGCACTGTAATGAGGATGAAACTCTGGATTATTTTAAAAGCCTGAAGTTAAGAAACATATATAGCCCTTCATTTTACTTTTTTTTTTTTTAAATAAGATTTTTAGGCTTTGCAAACATATTATATAATGCATATACATATACATTCACACATATATAAATATGGCTGTCAACTGCTTTTTAGTGTTCCTAAGGAAGTTAAATAAGAAAGAAAACTTTGTACAAATGAAGGAATTTCTTCCTGAAAGATGGAAATCAAATTGTGCATTCAGTTACAATATATTAGAAATTCTTAATAAGTTACATACAATGTCATATACATAATGCAGGATGCTGCTTGAGCAGAATGCTTAAGAAATCACAGCTGAAAGAGTAGAAGGTGCTTCATCCCTTTTCTAAATCAGCCATATCAAACAAATCTTAAACATGACCCTTAACTGCAACCTTTACCAACAGGACAGCCCAGTGTTAAACATTTTTCTCTCTTATCTATACAAAATGAAAGGTAGCTAAACTAAACACACTACACATACACTTCAGTCTCTTGTGCCATAAATTATTTTTTCCTTTAAACTACATCAGTAAAATGCACAATGAAACTGTTATACATCAGGTACCTAATTAAAAAAGCACATTGTTTGTATAATTTTGACACTATTCCAAGTAATAGATAATAGCAAGGCATTTAGGCTGAACTCCTCATTGACTTCAATCAGAACTGCTGCCAAAAGATAGATATCTCCAGTAACAGTTATGCATGCGCACAGTTACAACGAAGAATAATATTAAAAACTTGGATTTGATGCTTTTAGCACTTTTTATTTGACCATATTTTTCCCCAGTCCAAAGAGACTTGCTCAAACTTGTCAAGAGGTATATTTTGCCTGGCTGATTCTCAATTTTTCCTTTCCATGTTTAATTCAAAATGTCATGACAGATCAGGCATGTACAATTATTACCATATACAGGAGATTTACTTTTTTTTTTAAACAAGAAATTATTTCAAAAGGTAAAGTAAAGGGTGACTCAGGCAAATAGTTTATGAATGACATTTTACAAAGTACTTGTCAGAGCATAATCTCTACATCCTCTGTAATTAATTACAAGGTATGTTGTAAGTGTAAAAAGAAGAAGTTTGTCATTTCCTTTGACTCTAAATATAAGAAGTCTTAATTCATATAGTGGTGTTAGTAGAACCGAGTATTATTCACAGAAGATTGGGTCTTAGAAAGTCTTTCTGAACTAATTTAAATCCTGTCTTTTCTCATGTGCTATGGCATGAAGGGGGAAGAAAGGGAAGGACTGTAACCAAAGGTTATGGCATAGCAGAGGAGCACAGAACTATGAATTGGTAATTCCAAGATTTGGATTCAAGCTCCAGTGGAATACATCATATGTGACATCCTTCAGGGACTTTTTAACAGCCTTCGCACAGCCTGAATGTGTATCAACTTGACCTCAGAGCTGGTTGTCAGCACACCAGGTACTTCAGCTGGAGAACTTAAAGACTGAAAAACTGAACCATAATAATTTAAAATTGTATATATTCAAGTGCATTCCCAAATATAGTAAATTATATTGCCCTATGAGGTATGTGGATACTGAAGACAAGAGGCTGGTTCCACTTACCCTTGACTTAAAGAAAGCCAGAAATAGCACCTCTCATCTTTCCCTTCCAAGCCATATTCTCCTCATCCTTTGCACCATGGTGCTGGAAAGGACATAGGATGACTTACCCTTAAGAATCCTCACAGATGTGCAATATTAAACAGCTGAACCCAAAACTGGGTTTAAACCTCAGTGACAAGATGATAACTGAGTCTCTTATGGCTTTTTGGGGTAGGGAGGTGGATGTCTCATGAACATCTGGCAAATAACCCAACATACCCTGCCAAGAGCAGAATGGGAATGGAGTATTTATGTGGCAAAACTGCGTATCCTGCCAAAGTCAGCCATAGATGGTTCATTGCATACACTGAAAGAGTTTACTATTCTAGAGTTTACAGTGTGGAAACTCTCTGTAGCTAAGGTGTGAAGGTAACTTTTATTCTATATCTTCATAAATCAAAATAAAGATTCAAAACTAAAAGGTTTGCTGCATGTGCTCTCAGAAAGCCCGTACATATTTTGTCACATATTCCCAGTAAACGTGTGAAAATAATGGATTATTCATTCAATAACTGAACAAAGATAAAAATCAGGTCAGGCAGATGTGAAATATTCCATTCAGTCAAATACAAAAGTTTTTATGTAGAAGGGTGAACACTATTTCTTTTGCTACACTTATTTTTGAATATTTTGTTCCATTTTGGAATGCCAGTTTAAAAAAACAAGTCCAAAATTATTTTGCAGCTTTGAAATAAAATGTTTTCACTTTCGCAAAACAAACCTTACATTAAAAATATCAATACAGAACACTCATATTTCTAATGGCTTTTTTTTTTTTTCTTCTCCTTTATTCAGCTGAAATTATTTGTTGATTTTGCTTGAAAGATTTAAGGTGAGACTGAAATAGCTTTTCGTAGCAAATTTACTATTAAAAATGTCACCATCTGTATTCATGGTAATCACTCCATATAGCTAGATTCTTAGCTTTAAGCTACCATTTCTGACAATAAATATGTATGTGTGGATTTTTTTAGTATGGAAAAGTACAGTTTTGTTGCAGCCATGTCACTTCAAACCAAGAGAAAGGAATCAGTTGTTTCCCATATTTAAATACAATGCAGCTCCCTAAGTATTTCAGAAGGATAACAAAATGTTGAATAATTTCAGCAGATTGCTTCTAGAACAAGGAGTGTCAAATTGTACAGCAAAACCCATGAGAAGGCATCACCATCTTGTATGGTCAGGATTTTTTTGTTTGGTTGACTTTCTTAAGACTAGTAAACTAGTAGGAAAATGTTTATAATTCTATTTGTACTATAGCAGTAACTCTGGAGCGAGTGAAGTTGTCCATTAACTTGCGCGACCCCCAAGGAGACATCAGAAAATCACTCCTTCCCTTTATTTAAGGCTCTGGAGTCTATACTGACCGTATCAACATAGTTATCACAGCTTTTACCAAATGAAATTAATAGACAGCCAGACTGCTTTCACTAAAATACGCTTTGTTTCTCTCAATCTCTGAATGATCTCATCAGTCCATGATGCAGAAAGGTAACAGGAACATGCCCAATGAAACTCCTTCTCAATGATCTATTTGTTAGAAAAATGTTAAAGTTTAGTTAAGAGCATGATAAAAAACCATCATCATAAAATTCACAAGCAAAGTTTCAAGTGATACACACACATGATACTTTATTTTGATTATAAGCGAAATGAGCACATCTCTAGTATAAAAACTTACTCTAAAAGAGCAGTGAAAGTTCTCACGTATGAGTGAAAGATAAAGAACTGAAAACAATACATGATGTTTCCCTTCTATGAAGCATTTAAGACCATACTGTCACTGATGCCAATATGCATTTTTTTTTGAGAGTCTGGTAAAGTGGAAGCATGTAATTATGGAAAAATCTGTCTTTCTACAGAATCCAGGAATGCAAAATAAAACAACACCTTTACTATATTTAATCAACTTGCAACTTTTCAGCCATCTCACAGTTTAGAGTGCCTAATTTCCCTCTTAAGAAAGAATTCAAACACTGCAGATGTTTTTTTTTTTGTTTGTTTGTTTTTTTTCCTTCTGCAGATACCAGAAATTACCAATAAAACAGCAGATTTTTGGAGTTTCCAATCTGCACAACCTTGAAAATGTCATACATGACACGTTATTACGTTCTATTAAAAGCAGACCTGTTTTATCAGAGACCTATGGGACAGCAACATGCCTTGTACTCTGCAGCTCAACTGAAAAACTTACTGTAAGAGAATTTCCCATCGCAGTTGCATATGATTCATATATTCTGACTTTTAATCTCCTGTCTGAAAGCTCCCGGTTTTTCATGTTCTCTAATGAAATATTTCCAGATTTTAAACAAAAAAAAAATCCATGAGCAGCAGAATAAACAAGGCCTCCTTTCCTACGGCTTTGACTCGCGTTGTTAAATTCTGATGTCTAATAAAGTGTTACCTCCAATAGAAGCTTCTGCTGTGCTGGAAATGTGACATTTTCTCTCTCACTCTGCCACCTCTCATACTTACCTGTACGGATTCACTGGTATCTAATACTAGATGAGTTCACGCTATTACTTTCCCCTATTTGGTTACCACTGACCTTTTCCATATTTCATTGAAAATGACCAAAAGGGAAAAAAATCAGAGAAGGGAGCAAAAACCAGCATCATGGCCTAATACAGTATTTTGTTTAGAAAATATAAAAAAATAGTTTTGCCTTCCCCCACCCCCCACCCCATTGCAATCTGTGATGCTTTTTCTTCTTTTCTTCTAAAAGTTTCATGTCATAGAACTACTTCTGGCATGAAAATGTTTTCAGTATTTCAATTCTAGCTTTTTCCCATTCATTTCTAAACATTTTGCTTAGTGAATTCAGTCACTACTGTACTAAAAGATTTGCCCACAAAGCTATAAGCCATCTCTAGAACACTGTTAATTAAGTATGTATGAGTAATTTATATTTCCCTTTCCATTGTAGATATGCACATTTTCAAAATTACATTTTATCATCCTCCTATTCTTCCAGATCCATTTGATTCATCTGAAATGCCTTCCAGCCTTGTCTTGTTTTTACTACCCAGAATAATTGTGTGCCATCTGCAAATTGCCCTGTGCCTGTCTAGCTATTTCTCTCATAAATAATTACAATATTTGTATTTCTACAGCCCATTCTCAGACAGATTTCAAAATGTGTATAGACATTCCCTGACCCAAGTTGTCTTAGAATACCCCTAGCTTCCCTTTTGCCATCCTGCAAATATTCCAATAGTATCTCTCAATTGTTTTGATTACTTAATTTCTAATCTTTTCTAGCATTTTATTTTCAGAAACATTTTCTTTCCTTAGCACCTTAGAGTGATGGGATGTTGTCAAAGTTGTTTAGTTAGCACAAATAAATTACTTCAGCCCCTTTTCCACTTATTACTAATATACTGACACGATCAGAGATTCCATTAAGTTAAAAGAAACCGGTAATTCCTTTACAGAAATTATTCCTGTTCATTCCAATCCTGTTACATTTATCTCATTAAAAGAATCTGACACAGATTTTCGGATGTGGAATTCCCATGATCACCCCTAGCTTTTCTTAAAAGACAGATAAACATTTGCTGCCACCCTGAATGGAACTGCTGTGATGCCACATATTTTTGTTAACTACCAATCAGCCATTTTATTCTGCAGAATTAATACTGTAAGACTATAAGAAGAAGAATTTTGTCTACTTTTTCTTCTTTTTGTCTTTTTTTCTATTGCAAATATACAATACCACCAACTCTTAAAAATCCAGAGTTAAATTCATAGAATCATAGAACGGTTAGAGTTGGAAGGGACCTCAAAGATCATTGAGTTCCGACACCCCTGCCATGGGCCAGGACACCTCCCACCAGACCAGGTTGCTCAAAGCCCCATCCAGCCTGGCCTTGAACACCTCCAGGGATGGGGCATCCACAGCTTCTCTGGGTAACCTGTTCCAGTGCCTCACCACCCCCACAGCAAATAATTTCTTCCTAATATCTAACCTAAATTTTCCTTCTTCCAATTTAAAACCATTACCCCTTGTTCTATCCCTATACTTCCTGACAAAGTGTCCCTCTCTAGCTCTCCCGTAGCTCCCTTCAGATACTGGAAGGCTGCTAGAAGGTCTCCCAAGAGCCTTCTCTTCTCCGGGCTGAACTGTCCCAGCTCCCTCAGCCTGTCTACATAGGAGAGGTGCTCCAACTTGCCCCAACTGCACATTTAGCTGTATCTCAGGAAAACAAATTGTACCAAGCAATACAGTTCTCTGCCTCTAGGACCAGGTTTTGTCCCTGGTGCGCATCCACAGTCCTGGAAGCTCTGAGAGTCCTGCAGCCCTCTCAAAGCTGCCAAGGAGCCTCTGACGCTGACAGTCCAAGGCTAATTAAAGCCAATGAGGAGAAGTGAGTGGCAGATTCTTACTCTATGATATTAACACTTCAGAAAAACAGATAAGACTGGATGAAACGCAGTATGAACACATATGAACACATGAACAGGTCAAGATGGCCTGGCACTGCACCTACAGTAATTATTCCTTTAGCATTGTTAGCAATGCATAGATACAGGACACAGAAAGGTTAAACTGGGGATGGGGTTGGGTTTAAAAACATGAAGAATATTATTTTCTGTATTCCCTATCTTTTCCATTTTTTCTCAAATGCCCACTCTTGCCTCAGACTCAACCAGAATACATAGCTTTCTAGTAGCCTATACCACTATGTCCCTTAGCAAGTGAACCTTCTCCTTCTCCACAGTCAGTCATAAGTCCAAGCAGTTATTCAGGAGAACACACATCTTACAGGAAAAAGGAAGACAGGAAGGACACTGCCTGCACAGGCAAATGGGCAATTCTGGGGGAAGAGAAAGCATTTTGGCAAATTTTGCATTTTGACATTCCATAAAGTATTGCCGTAATGATTTTTCATTTTATAGAGCAAACTGTTAACTTACTCCTTCTATACAAGGTCTTATCACGGGTTTGAATGCCATTGCAGCCCCCAAGCCATTGCCAGAGAACAGAATTACAGTACACCAGGTACAGTCCACCAGTGATCCCACAAAGCAGACAGTTAGAACAGTAAGCCCATTACTAAACAACAACTATAATGCTCTAATAAATAATATTATGAAGAATTTGGGATTAGATCATCTATCTGTCATAGGTATTCGATGTCACACCTAGTAGGTGTGAGTTTGTGAGAAGAGAGGTGGATTGTCCCTGTAAACAAAGGGTCTCCACAAGGATGTGCCAAACACTGTTTATACCATATCTCAAGTCTCTTAATGAAGCATTCACCATACCATAATTAAGAAAACTAATTTATACTACCCATTATGATGAAAAGTATGTTGAAATACCCATCTAATTGAAAGTATAGTAACACTCGTCAACTCAGTTCAACACTTGTGGAGAATTAAAACAAGGACATTAATTAATTAACACATTAAGTAAGTGGTGGTATGTTAGTTAGGGGGTTAATTTCTACAATGGGTAATCATTGCAGGTTCTTACTGTTTAGGTCTTTTTAGTTAAAAAGGGACTCTATATTCTCAGAACCATTTTCAATTAACACCAAAGGGTTTTTTTTCAAAATATACTTATTTGTCTCTGTGGTTCTCACTCAGTGAGATGCAAAGCATCAGCGCAGAGCTAATGGGAAAAAGCCAATAACTGTAATAAGATAGCACTGGTCTGTAATTCAGCCTTGAGATATGAATATCTCTATCTAAAGAAACTACAAAGGAATTCTACAATAGCTAAAAAGTAGATATAATTTGATTATAGTACATAGATTAGTAGATAAAATGTGAATATACATATGGATTCCTATTAATTTTTTCTCACTTCTATTGATTTTAGCCTGGTCAACCCCACGGTAGCACAACATTAAAGCTTTTGCTTGCCTGAATAGTGCTTAGGACAATGGAACCCTGCTCTACAATGATAGCCCCTGGGTAAGACTATAACCTAAATTATCATCATCATCATTCAGATTGAATTAAGAGGCTTGGAAAGAATATGCATCTAGGGAGGAATCTCCGGACTAGTCTTGCTTAGATCATTACTGATAGCTATAATGAGAAGGGCAGTGGAATATTTGCTTTGATGTATTCAGGGGCCTGGAAGGACTGCACTAATAACCTGGTCAATAATCTTGATGTAGCAAAGATAAGACGATCTGAGCTGTGCTTGTGACTGCAAGAAAGGATGAGTTTTATCCTCTCCCACACCTCTCATTTTATTATCAGATGAGCTTCTCAAAAAGAATTTAAAAGAGTTTGTGGCTTACAGTCCTTTGAAAATCAAAGGGAGCCGTATTCTTGCTTAAATTAGGCTGAAACCTACTTTTCCCAAAAGCCTGAATATAAAAGAATCTGGCTTTTCAAGATTATATATAAACACAACCGTCATCCCTGGGTTTAGCAGTGTTTGGGAAAATTTTGTACTTAGCCACCCACACATGATCTTACTGAAGTCTGCAGAGAGTTCACCCACAGACAGACACGACCCCCCATGTTTGTATCTGGAACGATGGAGCAATACTAACAACCCCCAAATTTCAGTCAGGCAAGTCCAGCAAAAAATCATTTGGAGACTGCTATTTTTGTTATGATTTCTTCCTCTGTAATCCCCAGTGGCAATGCAATGAGCAGCTACTATATGGACTCAGCCTCCTTTGAATATTAAATTACTGAAGTTCAGAAGAATTTAATTAGTATCTCACCTACTTACCATCTTCCAGTGATGCCTCTGCTACAATTATGGCACTACATTGCAAGCAATTTCAGCTTAATTGAATAACTTGAGTAAAACCTGAGTTCTAATTGCCAGAATTATCTGTAGTCAGATAGCTATAACTGAGTTAAAAAACCGAAAAAGTGAGTTATTGCTATGCATGCTGTGATACTGGATTTATGGCAGCTACTTTCTTTTATTCACCCCTAATACCACTACACTGGCAAAAGAAATGTAGTTAAATAACACTGCAGATATACCAATGGTCTGGGTGTGAATATGTAAGAATTACAAAGTCAAATCAGGCTGTCAAGCAGCAAAATGTAGGCTCTGAAGTATTTTCAGATATCCTCCTCACTGTTTTAACATTTAGTGCCTCATTCCCTCTGGCTGCATATACCACTCTCACTGTTCCTCACTCTCAGCTATTTGTAAAATACATCCCCCTGCAAAAAACTTGTGCTGTAAATTCCAGTAGCATAGGGCTGGTCTTGCCCATCTCCTGCCTCTTTCCTTCCAGCGCAGGATAAATACCACATTCTTACAATGCAAGCAAGAAATGAAAAAAGAACTTTCAGAGGCAGTGAGAGTGAGAGAGACAAAAAGAGCAACGGGACAAAGGCCGGATTGCATTTTCCTCATGCTGTTTCTCTACCCCACTGCATTTCACGTAGCTCCAAAGCAGCTCTGATCCCCTGCGGTTGGAGATAACGACCTGGCACAGGGACTCAGCTGCTGAGTCATCCCACCTCAGCAAGAAAGTATGAGAAGAAAACGTATGGTGATAAAGTCAGTATAAGAAAAAGTTATAGAAAGCCATAAATGTACATTTCCGACACCTCTATAGTCTCATTGAGTGTGTAGAGTTTCTAAGTCATTCTAGTCTGAAAGGTAAATCTGCACTGGGAAACACATCTACCCTGCTTCTCTGCGAAAACAGCTTGACCGCACAGCTCTCCAAACGAGGAGGATATGGCCCTTAAGCACAGACACGCACAGTCCTCCAAAGGCATAAATGTGGTAATTCCCAGTATGTGAAGTGCTGAAGGAGAATAGGGGAAGTAAATTCAGTTTTCCAAGGGAATCCCAACGCTTCGTGTTTTTAATAGCAATAGTGGACTGACAGGATGATGCTCTACTGCTTTGCTTAGCACTTTTTGTTTACTGTTCAGAAATATAAAAACTGATGCGATACTCTGCCTGGTTGATGCTTGCTTTTCTCTAGACCTGCAGCTCTATTTCTTTATTACTCTTTGAGGTACAAGTGTTCAGTAGTCCTTGTGGCCCAGTTTACACTCCAAAATAGAGACAAGATGAAAATTCACTAATCCCAGTATCTTTAGGAGAGTGTAGGTGAATAGCACTTTCAGAAATGGAAACTGTCTTGGGTATTTTAACTGAGATTGCTTGAGCCACTTTTTTAGACATTCTCTAACATTAAAGCCATTAGTAATATAAGCGATGAAGAAATACCCTTGTCTGCACTTTACTGTACTCATTCCCACTTGTTTTAAGTAAGTATCAACAACTCCAGGATACTGAAAAGGTAATACCTTTTGAAAACAGAAGAAAAATTATGAACATAACTAGGAAAATAACCCAACTTCAGCTGAAATGTCTAATTCAGTTCAGATCTGCTCAGTTTGCAATTTGTTGCAAAATAGTAAAGGAAACCAACTGCCTAATGACTGCTGAAGAGGAAACAGCAGCAATTTGAATGTGAAATCAGACGCAAGTGTGGTCTTCAGAAGTTGGTTGATGACATTAACACTCCTAAAGTGTTAAGTTGTTAACTTTGAGCTATTTTGCCCAATTCCCAGTGATTAATATAAGCCTTTCTACTCATATGCTATGGACTATAACTGAAAATTCTATTCCCCGGTTTGGCATTTGCTCGTCTACTTGATCAAAGACACAATTTGTGACACTGACTTCAAAGTAAAAATTTATTTGTTGAGAACGCCATTGCTTTTTTCAGCCTTTCCAATGTCATGTTATTAATTATAATGATTTTATTAAGTTGATTTTCAGGTTTAATGATTTTTTTATTTGGAAGCGCAAACTTCAGGCACCAAGAGCCAATTAAATCCAATGCAGCAATCCAGGCAGATGTTTATTATAACTGTTAGTGGAAGAGAGGCTTTGAAAAAGTCAACTATGTACATTTTCTCTGAGAATGCAATCCCTCTCTGCATAACACACTTTAACCTAAAAAGTTAACTTGTAGCTCTTATGTCTGTAAAATATGTGTTCTGTTCACATTTGGAAGCTAACAGATGCAGTTCAGTGTCCTTGAGTTTGATAGCTGAAAAAATCAATTATATCTGTGGCTCAGAGTTTCTGTAAGTCTTAGTAGAATAGTAACTGCCCAGAATGCTGCCATTTCAGTGGGCAATGGTGATCCACTGGACTGGATTCAGATGATTTAGGACTCGACATTTAGATGTATTTCATATTGTTTTTTAATGAGGGAAAGAAAACCCACCTTCTAGTAGTAAAAGAAGTCAACACAAACTATACATAAAGATCATGTACAACAAAGGGGACATGGGGAGAACCATGACACCTATTCTTTCAAAGCAGCCAAAAAGCAAAACGATCAATAAGAGTGCAATTGTCTTGAACAAGAAGGGCATCAGTTGTTACACAGCTACCTGGTACAAATTTGTACTTCGTGGGGGTTCACAGTATTAAAAAGAACCATGTGTAGGTGTAGGAATGGATATAACAGAAAATTAAAGAAGAAATACCTCAAGGAAAACTATGTGAATGGATACTGAAGGCAACTCAGAATTTAAACAAAGTAACAAGAAAAAGGTACACTGATTAACTATGAAAAAGAAAGACAATAGCAAGGGCGAGAAAAAAAATAATCTAGTAAACAGTGCGATCTCAAAAAGCCACCTGAGTCATCAAGCCTGCTGACTATTTTTTGATATTTCCTCCAATTTCATCAGCAATATTGTCTTTAAAAGATTATTAGAAAGCAAGTAGCATGATCTACTGAAATAGATATGTTAATGGCAAAAAGCATTTTCCATTTAGAAACCATTCTAAGAAGTCTCAATTAGCTATTGATACCAAGATGTTGCACGAATAATAATGTATCAACTTCTTATTGAGACTAGATTCTTGTAAAGAGTTGGAAAATAATAGCCAGTTCAGAAAGATTTTTCTTTCTTTTAAATGTCAAAATTCTGTTAGGTTTTTTTCACGGTTCCACAGGCCACAAAACTACATTACAGTGAGATGAAATAAGAGACACGAGAAACAGAATTTTAAAAAGGAAGCACTTGAAAAGAAAATGTGTATTATCTTCTTTGTCAGGTTGCCAAGATATCTTCCCATAAGGTCTGACTGCACAGATTCTGTCCTCTTCCTGCTGGAGGCTGCACCCATCCAGAGTTTCTAGAGCCACAAACTCCTGCTTTGTATGTTATTTTACACCTGATACTGACAAAAGGCAGAACATTTTGGACATGTCACATCACTGGATGCATAAATGCATATATCTTCTATTGAGCGAATGAATTATCAGGATATTCTTTCCTGAAAGGGTATTATGACAGTTTAATACTTCATTTGAAATGTGGAATACGTTCCCAAGTGTCAGTAGTAGCTGAAGTCTGACAGAAGGGCATTTCAGCTGCTGAGCTTAGGGAAACAACTGGTGTTAAACCTGTCTGACATCTCTGAGAAAAATCCCTCCTGCTACAGTCTGATTAATAACGCCAAGATGCTTTATTGCACTTTTCATCAGTAGGTCACAAAACACTTTAGAAAGGTGGCAAACATCATTACAGATACTTTCCAAATATACTGATATTCTTGTACTCCTAGACTTGAAGAATGGAACTCAGAGAGCTTACAAATCTTATGTCTGTAGCATCTAGTAGTGATTCCATGGATTTATTGAATATATTTCATTTATTTCAGCTGGAAACCCCTCACCCCCACCCCCTCCTTTATAATAGTACATGTCTCTGTTTATTTTCTGTTCTATGAGTATTTCATATGACTAGTATGAGGAAACAGCTCACTGAATTACAGGGAAGCAAAGAGTAACTAGTACTATGCAAAACACTACAGAAAGACAAGGGGAAAAAAGGATTCCTGGAATCTCTCATTTTCTTGATTATAAGTGAGAGACATGGCCAGAAATATTTGCAACATAACACGCTTTTTTTTTCAGAAAATAATACTCAGGAAGAAGACTGTCCTAAAGCAGAAATCTGCTGTCTGAATACAATGAAAGATAAACCAGCTAATTGATACTAACGGTAAAGAACCCAGTAGATCAAGAACAGAGAAATTCTCCTGAAACTGCAATTCAGATTAACATTTGAAAAGACCTTCAATACCTAGGAGGCCTTTATAAAGTAAACAGTGTCCATAGCCTGAAAATATGTTCAAATTCCTTTGAAAATTCCTTTCTTTATTCTTCAGGCAAATCTAACAGTGTATAATGGGCTGGTAGATACTGTCAGAATTTGCTTTGCTTGTGTCCATCAGAGGCCATCATTTATTTTGCCAAAAAATAAAGGATTGCAATGCCTGAGGTTTACCTTAAGTTGCTGAGTTTTCTCCAATTAAATCACCCACTGACAGAAGCAATTTTATTTGGTTTCTTTTTAATTCTGTCAGAAGCTAGAAAGATAACAAGGTACTGTCTACAAAAACATAAATCATGTGGAAAGGCATCAATCAGAAACCTAAGGCAAAAAAAAACAAGCACACAAAACAATGGACTTAGCCATGATGACAAAAAACATATTAGTAACTATTCTTCACTGTAACATTCAAATTTTGCACCATCTTAGGACTTTCTTCAGAGCAAGACAAAGACTGCAAAAATGGAAGACATTCCTGCCCACGTGAAACTGGGATACAAAATATTCCTCAGAATACTAATTTATAAGCTGCTTATTTCTCCTTGAAACATAATGAAATAAAATAAAAATTCAGAGCTACTTTTGCCACTTCTCTAAAAGCAAGAACAAGCAGAGGCACATTTGTGTGTTTCCTTTGTCTCTTTTTAATCCGATCGCGTTTTTGTCTTAAAAAACACAGATCACAGATACAGATCTATGATATATGCTTATCTGCTGTTACAGTAAGGGATAAGAGAAAAGCAGTACATGATTAAACATGTAACAAGGGTTGTATCTTAATGAAGCAACCTACTGAATATTCAGTGGAATTCACTAACGGATACAGACTGCAGTATGGGGCTTTGCCAATAACTGCATATTAAAAAGGAGGGGGGGAGAAGACAAAAAAAACAAAAAACAAAAAAAACCCTAACACCCAAAAACCCCCAAAACACGAAAGCTAGGAAGCTACCAGGGCAGAGATCAAAAGTATTATTATAAGATTATTGCTACCGGGCTGAGCCACCCTGGGGCTAAAAAATGCTTCATGCAGATTAGCTGTACTTGTGAAATGCAGTGAGTGTAAAGAAAAGGATGGAAGATTAAACTTTGGGTGCCTTGCTAATATATCCATGCATACATTAATATGTCCTCTATCTAACCCCAATTAATTTTGTAACTGTGAGAGAAAACTTCTGTTCCTGACACATAACAAAGCATCAGCCTCTCACAATCCTCCACGGCTCTTAAGAGCCTCTGAAATGCGACATCTTCGCTCTGGAAGAACAGCCTGTGCTATGGCACAGCCTCAACTGTTTGTCACACCTGAATCACAGAAATTAAAACAAATTCAGCTTTATCTTGTTCTCTTTCCTATCTGAAGTTCCCCTCTAACACAGGATTTGTCCTCAGTAACAGGAATTAAGAACATTCAGCAGTTCTGGAAAAAATAAATGGAGTTTCTTATCACAGATTGATCCCTCCCAAAAGCACTAGGAACTATATTTAAGCAGGAGTATCGGGCATGGTAACGCTGAAAGCTGCAGCAACCAGCTTTTCCTGTGTAAATCTGGTTCCCTGGTAGCTAGAGGTATTTACAATTATGTGAGCAGAGGACTTTCCTGTAATTGCTCATTTAAAACAGTTACATAGGCCTGTTCAGTGTATATTCTAATGTTGTTTTGCAGCTCTGTGCAGCAATTTGAGCTAGCTCATGGGATCCACCACATCATCATGAAAATCTTGGAGTTTGCTGTCTTCACATTATCTATATGACCAGGGATTTAGGATTTTTTACAGAATTCAATAGTAATAAAATAGTCCTAAAACTTTTCAAAATGAATAATGCAACTGTTGCATCTGAAAAAAAAAAAAAAATAGATTATTTTTATCTTATTTATCTAAACTGTCTTTAGAACTCAATTTTTACTGAAATAAATGTTAATTCCTGAAATAAATGGCTCTTACCTAATCTGCATTTTTAGTCACAAAAAAAATTACCCTTTATGACAGTTTCCAGGAAGCTCAGGCTAAGACATTTTTCACAGAATAGTTAATCATCCAGGCTCATCTTCAGAGCCTCTTTCCCCACCTTTGTTAATTTGTCAGAGAAACACAGCAACCACTGTAGTGAGGGCTGACTCACACTTGGACAAGGATGACTTTAGAGATGACAAAAAAGCTGTTTCACAAAAGACAGCAAAGAGGGCATACCAGATTCCAGGAGCCTTCCCAGGAATGACCTTCCTGCACCCAGGTGGATAAGAAGAAGAACGATAGTGCAAAGATACTTTGCACACTCACCAGAAGATGGAAGTTGGGAGAGATCTGGCTTGGAGCATAAAGCAAACATCTTTTCCTCACTAGATATAAAGAATCTGAAATAATGGGCAAGAAAGGGGCGTTTGCCATTATCGAGGAAAAAAGAGCTAATGGAATCAGTGTGCCATGGTGATGGGAGAAGCAAATCTCCGCCTTCTGAAAAGCAATTTGCAGAAATGTCAATTCATGGATAACCTTAACTTTGGAGACCGCTAAGCAAATGAATTGCCCATTTCCTTCAGGTGAAGATGATTTTTCCCTCTCTCCACTGGAATGTCATCTCATCAGTCCTGACTTTCTATGAGCTGTCAGCAGCCCTGGTGAGCTGCAGGACAGCATGCTATGACAGAGAAAAAAAAAAAGAGAAAAAAAAAATTAAAAAAGAAAAAAAAAGGAGGAATATCCAAAGCAGTTTCCTCCCTTCTACAAAGTGAGGCCATCAAAGAGGAGACAACTGAGAAGGTTTCTGAACTTCCTTGTTTAAAAATACCATAGGCTAAGATAATAACAGTAATTTGCCTGGCTACTTGTTCTTGCACAACTGCCATGGATGCTTACACTCAAATCTTACATTAAATTCAGAAATGGAGATGGTAGTTGGAATAGCCTGGCATTTAAAATGTTCAGGCAACCAAGGAGATGCAAGATCCTTACAGGGATTTTTACCTTTAAGCTTAGCTAAAGAAAGAGGAATTGCTTTAAGTATAAAACAAAATTAAATGTAACATCACAACGATACTAAGAAGGTTCATTTAGAAAGCAGAGTTACCATTCATTTAATGAGCACTGATTAACTCTATTCCTAGGAGGGATGGAAAAGAGAGGAGCGTTTAATTTAGAGGGAGAACTTACATGTCTGAATTTCAGGTACGGTTGTATTTTATTCAGATTTCCCAACACACCAGGGATCCAAAAGGCACCTATTTCCAACAAGGCATTTTTACTGAATTAGCACTTTCTAAGTTGCATATAAAAACCCCTCCGTAGTGTCTCACACAAGCGTTACAGCGGCAGATCAAAGGATTCTGAGCTTACTGCACCATCTAGTGCCAAACGACGGAAAGTACAAGAAAGTGATTTTAAATTATCTTCTCATTATGCTACATAGTTTTTCCTTTAACGGACTGATAAAACAAAATTTCAACGCCTCCGTAAGTTGCAAAGAGCATTTATCATATTAATATATGGCAACCCTCTCTTTCACAAAACTCCTTGAGTGTTAGCATGTTAATACAGCCATGTAACTGAAAACTGCCTTTACAACTTCGGTGTTTGACAGTGAAAGTTGCTGAAGCTGTTTTAAATTTTCTCTTCTCCACACTAGTAAGCAGATCAACCTTTCACAGAAGTTTTCAGCTGTCTAAAATCAAGCATTTTCCAGAACTGAGCTGGGTGTATAGGAAATGCTACAGGAAGAAATGTAGTAGAAAAGTAAAGTTCATGCAAGAAATCTGAAATTACAGAAATAAAAATCACAGTGAAAAGAAGGTCTAGTTTTTAGCATAACTGTTCTTGCTTATTAGTGATCTGGTACATGTATACTAGATTTTAGGTACCTGAAAGATGACAAAATATGTCACTATCAGAAAAACTATTTACATTCCTAAACAGTAACCAGTGTCTGAGTGTGTCAAAGGGGTATTCAGAATGGCTGAGGACCAGACTTCTGATTATTCAGCACACTAAACTAGTGCAAGGTCATCAAAGAAAATTCTCTTTACAAAAAACTTCTGAAGTAACCAATAATGACAAGCTCCACTAGGAGATTTCTGGACTACATCAAACCACATGATCTGGAATATGAAATTGCAGCCAAGTTCTTTAACAATTTGTACACAGCAACTTGATATCACATTTAAGATGCAGCTGTTCTATGCAACACAGTACCCTGCCAGGCAGTTTTCACTGGAATCTGAGGAGCAAAGGCAGTAGCAAGCAGTCTGCCTGTATAGACAAGGTATGACACCTATGGCTTTCAGAGATGGCTGTGAGTACTGCTCTGTTGTGGGGGCTGTAACCAGCCAACCTGAAGGGTAGTTTTCCAGTTGCACGATTTTTGCAGATTTCTTTCCAAACGAATAGGAGTGTATGGAAACAAGCAACTCTGCCTTCTGCCAAACTCAAGCCACTTAGTAAAAGTGATGTGATTAAGATGGATATGTGGCTTGGCCCTGGGACACCGCTTTGGTTCCAAAGCATCTTAACTAGATTATTTTTATGCTCAAACATTTTTCTTTTATGACACTATTTCAAACACAAAAATACGGGGCAAATCATCCTGTCAACAGGGCACTTCGCAGCCACTAAACACAAAAGGCTGCCTCAAAAACGCTTTGAGGCAAAAACGCACCCGGGTCCTGCAGACCCCACCGTGAAATTCAGGCACTGAAATGCAGACTCAGGCAGTGATTTAACCCCACTCAGCCAGACAGCCATCCCTTGGTCCCACAACATATTTGCTGGCTGGCTGGTGGTCATACAGCCTGTCCTGGTGACACAGGAGGTGATGTGATCCCCCTCATGGTACAAGCAAACTTGTGACTTTCATTTACACACAATTTCCCTGTGCACCAAATGCTCTGACCTGTATTCAGAAAACTGGGGCAGAACAAGTCAACCTTTCCAGTGCAAACAGCTCTTGGTGGAGTTCCCTGACAGCTTTTTCCCACTGCAATTGCCAGTGTCTTCTCAGTCCTAAGTCTAGAGTTGACAGGCTGTATTTGGACGGCAGCTTTTGTATATATATCTCCTCGGAGCAGGATTCCAGCAGTTCCCCCTCTCAGGCAAGCAACAAAATACTTAAATTGCCCGCAAACTTAGCCAGCAAATGTTTAAAAACCAGTATTTTCCATTTCCCTGGGAAGGCATGCTACAGGTTGAGGGGCAGTGTGCCTCAGATTTAGCCATTATTCAGTGTAGAAATGTTTACACAATATTACTGAGCACAGAATACTTAATAATATTAGACTGCAGGATGGAAAGTCTGTAATTCAAGACAACAACCAATTCTGATTGGATTTTGCAGAGTTTGGAATGCTGTTTCTCAACTCTGTGGAAATCACTGTGACAAAAAGCTTCTGAACAGGGATTTCAGTCAATTCCCAGAAACAAAAGCGACTCCAAAGCAGGCGTTTCAGATAGGAAGGGTACCACAGTGCCATGAGCCCTAGTAGGAGGTTTACTCCAGCCTCCTGAGCAAATTCTTTATTGAAGGTTAAAAGGCAGGACATAAACTATAGAAGAAACAAAGCAGGAACTTCAAAGCCATATGAGGAGAGAAATTACTATATTTAGATTAAATGGCAGGCACGAGACACTATTAAGTGGCAGGCATGAGAAAATGTGTATCTGAAAGAAGGGAAAGGGACAATGACAAAGACAGAAATCCTCAGGCTGAGGAGAGAACTTGCAGAAGACACCGATTTCCATGAGGAAGTACTATATAATAGCTCCTCTCCTTCCATCACTTCAGAAAACAGCAGCAGAAAACAACTTTCTCCTGCTACAAGAGCAAATCAGACTGGGAGCTGGGTTTAGGCCACTGTAGATGTCTGGGGACACCCCTCACCTCACTTGACAATAAGCTTTTTAACATCATTTCTACATTATTACCTTGGATCATGCAGCCTTACTTGAAAGTCTCCATCTGTGAAGCCAAGTATCTATTTTTGACTTTCATGAATAAGAAGCACTACTATAATCCCTCCCTCTAGGAGCAGGGATGTTTCCCTTCCAGGTAAGAAATGGCTTTGTCTGTGACCCTCCCCTGAGGTTACACAGAGGCCACGTGAAAGTAACCCCTTCCAAATAATTAAGTAGATCTACTTCAGCATAAGATACATCATTGCTTGATAATGTTGTTTTTTTGCAGTAGAAGTTAGGTAAGCAACCTGGAAAGCTGCTAAAACATGAAAAGACAAACATGCAGGCTACACACAGGAACAACAAGAGCAGAGGACAGAGATTGATTCACGTGGCTATGCCACAAAGGCTCAATGAGCACCAGCTGCATTCACGTCAATCTTCAATAATAAATATTTCCTTTCACTTGTAACCACACCGTATACTCTACTAGGCAAGCAATGCCCATTTCACAGGCTTTGAGCACCAGAAGGAGCAAAGCCCATCTGCCTTGTTTGCTGCTTAGTTAATTGCCAGAATAAAATCATTGCCCAGAACATGACCACTACTTTTTTTTTTCCTAGTAGAAAATCAAAAATAGGAAAATCACCATGCTCATGACTCCATCCACACTTCTTTCATTGGAGAAGGCTTAGGAATATCTTAAAACTATTGCAGTCTTATTAAAGAATAAATTTAATTTTCAGAAATCAATTTCTTTTTGGTTATTAGACAGGTTCACCATAAAGATAAATATTTTTTGCCCAGCAAGATATCAGAGAATACCAGACACACATACAGAAAGGCTTATATTTTATAAATTGCTGCCTTAATTAACAGGGAGGTGTCTCTACATCACTCTGAATTCCAACAAAACCAGAGAAATCCGCAAGTGCTTGAGTAATAAAGCAGCTGAATAATGGTAAATGAGCTCCCTTTTTAGGCATAACTTATGACTTTGATACAGATTTTTGAGAGATGCAAAATACAGGATTCTATCAGACTGTTGCATTTACAGTAGTTTTTTTTCAACTTCTGAAGTAGAACAATCATGTCTGTCCTTCCAAAATCACTGTGAATTTGAGACCAAGAACCCACACTATTCTTTTCTCAATGTACAGGAAAAAACAAAAGGCTCATTTGTGAGAAGTGATTCCTGCTCAGGCAAATATCTCACTCAAAGCAAAAAGCTCACATCTCAACACAAAGCTTTGCCAACAAAAGCATCACCTATTACACTATATCAAGCCTTAAAAACTCAGCACTAGACATTGAATCTGCAAGTATACCTTCCGAAATGCAGCTTGTCTGTTTGCACAGTAAAATAAGTTTCCCAAAGGGTTTCATGCTACATGTTTACTTGTATTTGAGGACCAAGGTCACAGTGAATATTGATCCTACCTTCAAAGGAGAAATGTGCGACTGTAAGACATATCCATGGACATTCTCTATTTGAGACAAGTTCTTCTCTGACACGTGAACGAGCTCTGGGCCTCTCACTTCGTGGGTTAATCGAGGCAAAGTATGATCATGTGGAGCGTCCTCATCTTGATAACGATATTTCTGGAGAAAAAAGGTAGCAAGGGAGAGCAAATCAGCTTTGAGGAGGCAAAGCACCTGCATTAATGTAAATATGGGCTACCAGATGAAGTATTGGACATTAGACAGTATAACCCTCCAATATCCTAATGTGTTCTGAAGAGAATACCTCATTATTTTTTTAACCTTTCATCAAAGAGAGAAAAGATGGTACATCACACTGATACACAAAACTTTCACCATCAAATAGACAGCTGAGACGATATACTGGCAAGGGTTGATAATGAAAAAAACCCATGTCAATCAGTTGAACTCTAGCGTCAGTTCATATTTCACATCTCCATTTTAATAACTGCAATTCTGTAGACTTTCTCCACAAAATATTGAGTAGTTTTCCATTTAGAACCATGTACTCTGATGCAGGAGAGCACACATACTTCCACAGAGCCACAGTCAGGCAGAAAATTACTCCCCAGTGAAATTTTCCCCTTACCCTGGATGCTAATTATGGTGTGAGGTGTTACACCTCCCTGCTCCACAGAGATGTAAAAAAAGAAGCAGGTGGTAATCAGCTCATCCAAGATACAAAACAAAGCTTGAAACAAGGGACATAAACCTAAAAATTAAATTAAATTACCAGATCTGTCCTTTAGCTAGAATCCTTCTTGAAAAGGCATCATCAGCTTGACTGACTGGCCCAGCTGTGTCCTGTGGTGGAGTCAGTGGAGCTGGCTGGAACTAGCATGGGGCAGCTCTGACCTCTCCTCACACAGGTGCCTGCACCTTCCCCCCACTGCCAAAACCTTGCCTTTTAGACCTGACAGACATACACACTGCTGTTTTGAAGGAGAAGACTACTTAAGGGGCAAGGCATTAGTGGGGGATGCTGGGAGGTTACAGCCAGGAGCAGGAGGACACGATCAGAGTGTAAATTGAGTTTTATAAATCAGAATTTAAAAGTCTTTGGCAACAAGAGAGGGACAGATAATCACAGGAAGATATGGGGTTGGAAGGGACTCTGGAGATCATCTAGTGAAACCTCCCTGCCAAAGCAGGTCCACCCAGAGCAGGTTGCACAGGAAAGTGTTCAGGTGGGTTTTAAATGTCTTCAGAGGTAGAGACTCCCCCACCTCTCTAGGCAGCCTGTCCCAGGGCTCTGCCAACCTCTAAATGAAGAAGTTCCTGCTCATGTTTAGATGCAACTCCTTATGTTCAAGTTTGTGCCCATTTCCTCTTATCCTGTCACTGGGCACCACTGAAAAAAGACCCACCCTTTAAGTGTTTGTAGGTGTTGATCAGATCGCTCATCAGCCCCCACCTCTCTTCTCCAGAATAAAAAGACCCAAGTCCCTCAGTGTTTTCTTGTAAGAGAGATGCTCCAGGCCTCTAATCATCTTTGTGGTCCTCTGCTGTACCCTCTCCAGCAGTTTCCTGTCCTTCCTTGACTAGGGAACTCAGAACTGGACACAATTTACAATAGTGCTATTGTAAATGCTGTTTTCAGCTGACAGGTATAAGCTAAAACATTAGAATAAGCAATATCAAAGACTATTTCTTATTTGGAAGGCCCTATAAAAAGTCTGAAGTTCAGGTCTGCTCACAAAGACGTTGTGAAGGAGACCTCTCTGCTGTTCCTCCATTCCTCTTTGACCGCTCAGCTCTGGTGTGTTCCTTCATTTACTCATACCTCCAAAGGAAATCATCCCAGTTTATTCCTGGAAATGTGGAAATGGTTCAGCAGTTGCCAATTATTTTCAGAAGACACACGTGACCTGAGTTATACTCTTCTTTTCTGGGATATGCCTGCAACCCTTCACATATTCATTTTTTCAGATAACATAATTAATGAATCTATAAAATGACAGGCACTAGACAAGTATTATTTGGGCAAGAAGCCATCAGTCTAATAGATGGTACTCCAACCAATGTCACATTAAAGGCTTGGCACAGAGATCATTTAAGCCCCAAGCAATCAATTATTTTTTTGAATCCAGTGAGTACTCTTTCAAAAAAGACGACTACTTAGAGACATCCTCTTTAAAGTGAGTCATTTGCTAAAACGTGATTAGGAGAAATAACTGCAGAATACCAGAATCATCCCATCTCCCTGGGGAATGGTAAAAATTAAAATGTCCGGTGACAGCTTTCCAAAAAGACAAGACAGCAGTGTCAGAAGCCATAACGAGCTTTGGCCAGATGATTCCTGCAACTTTGCAGCACAAGAAGCAGTGTAAGGTGGCATTAAAGAGAGAATGTCTCTTTATGTCCATCAGTAAGTCCATTCCCCACCACCGCACTGCAGTGCAGCTGCTGCATAAATAAAAGGAAAGTGGCTTACGCTGAGCCCTGTGCTCCCGTAAAGCAAAACATTTCTCTGCATCTCCACTAGTAGATTTTCCCATGAAAACCTATGCTTTGTAATTAAAATTGGTCATTTTATCCAATAACTGCACATTCCTATTACAAATTCAATAATATCCATGTTCACGTGCCATAAACTGGAAGGTTTACAGAACAGATTTCCACTTTTCCATTTGCCTTTATCATTCTCCCATCCCAAGCCCAGCTTTCTCCTCACAAAGTACGAGCCTCGAACATTTCTGGGTCAATCCTGTTATGCGTTTGCCTCATGTTCTTAGCACCAAACTCATTGATTTTCATACATCTTTCCTCCCACAGCCTCTCTTCACTGAAATGCTTTCAGCTGTGAACCAAAACAGCTTGACACAGCAAAAAGCCAGTGGTAAGGCTGAAAATACCAAACCAGAGTTGAGACTCTCCTGCAGAAATGCCTCCTTCTTCTCCATCTCTCTGTCCCAATGGGGTCCTGCAAGTGTCCTTGAAATTACTGCATTCCCTAGAAACCAGAGCTTTCTCTAAGGGTTAATTCAAATTTCTGGAGGGAAAAGCATGATTGCACGGAAATGCTACTCTTCATTCTACAAAAGAACAGGTGGATGGCTTATGATAATTAAATTACAAATCAGTGCCTGCTGCTGACAGGGTATTGTACGTTGCCAACTAGCATCAGATATTTAAAATCCTCTGTAATTACCTATAATGGGGGAGTGGAGTGTGCTGCTGTGAATTTTTAATATGAACGTGCCTTTTTACAAGAGATACAGTGTGACTTTATTACAGCATCACTGCTCCTCATATCTTACTGTCTAAAGAAGTATTTCTAAGGCTCTGTATGCCAAAAAGTTGTCAGCTAAACAGGACTGAAGATACGAATCCAGCAGAAGGCAATGGTCAAAAGCTTTACATTTCCACAAAGCCAACAAGCCAAAAAAAAAGAAAGAAGGAAAGAAAAAGTGGGAACTGACTGTGCACTGGCACAGGAATATGGATGTTCTTATAAGCTACCTTTGACAGAATGTCAGTGAATTAAGATATTTGGGAATCTGACATTTGATTTTTGGCCAAAGGGAACAAGTTTTTACAAAAGGCTTTTTTTTTTTTTTTCTTTTTTTTTTTCCAGTTAGCATTGCTTCACTTTGCAGAAAATACAAACAGAACTTTTCATTTTAGATCAACTCAAATTGACCTGTGTCCTAAGCTGCTGAATGTGGTCCTTCTGGAGTTGCAGTTCAAAAGCACATGTGCTTTTTCTTCTCTATGAGGCTCTTTGGCTGGACCATGCTCCAGTACATCACACATTACTCCTGCTTGTAATAGGAGGGCGGCAAAAAGAGGAAGAAAAGTGTTTCAAATCTCAAATGCTGTTACTGTTTTACAGTCCTCTTCAGAAGGAGCCAGAATCCTGCACCTTGGAAGCTGCAGGTCTTCATATAGCCCACACAAGTTAGAGACCACCAGGAAAGGAATTTCTGCAGAAAATGACCCATGAGAAAATGACCTCTTAGAGGTCCAATAGTCTTGTTGCAATCTGGGGATAGATAAGCTATGCACTTGGATCCCAGTGCTATCTGCTTGCTTGCCTTTACCTTCAACCCAGTATTTTAACTATTTTAACTATTTTCCAACTCCTGTGCACATTCACCCCATTGCTGGTCATCTGCTGTAACCTTTGCATGGGAGCTACCTCTGCACAGGTCAAGCGTCCCTCCCCTTCCGCATGATGTTAGGTCCAGAATTCAGTACACTGGATTTTTTTTCAGTTTTACCAACAGGAGAAAACTAAAAGAATAATGGACTTGGTCCATTTAGACAAAAGTTTAATCTTCAAAGCACCATCAAAAAAGGTTAGTGTCACCTTGCCTTACTTTTGTGCTTAGGGTTTTTTGGTGGTCTTCAATGTACTGCATTTTACTGGCACAGCTCTCCAAAGGCAGCAAATTTCAATGTCATACAGATGAGTATCTTGAGAAAACAAACTTTACAATTTGCACACACAAGTCCTTGGGCATTCATCCAATCATGAGTAGAAATAATGTTACTCATCCAACTGATTGCAAATGAGCAACACAGCTTGAATTCTGAATATTTGCAATCAATCTATAGAGTAAAAAGAGAAAAAAATACTCTTCTCATTATATAAAATGGAAGAAATCACAATCTGCTTGCCAAGGCTGGAAGTAGATTAAGAAGCTTAAATCATTGAATAATTATACTTATTGTGAATGACTTGCTATTTTGCTTATCAAGTAGATTTTTAACAAGCTTGTCACTATATCACAAGCAACACCTTTCATCTGAGAAGCCCAAAGAGCTTTACAAGTGGTAGTCAAGTTTGATAACATCCTGTTGAAAAATGTGTAATCATCTAAAGGTGGGTAAAATTAGGGACAGATATACAACAGCTTGCTCAAGGTCACAAAGAGAATCAATTAATTAAGCAGTGGTGGAACTTCACAGATTTTTCCTGTCTACTTTTCTAAGCCCAAGACCTGGTCAATTACACTGACTTTAACAGAATAATAATAGTCATTATTAAAAAATAAGATTGTATGTTAGCTACTGCCATTGCAATTTATTTTTAGATTTGGTTTTGGATTTTTGTGGGATTTTTTTCCCCTGCAGAGGTTCCAGGACACAGAAGATTTTCTAAGGTCAGGAATTAGGTTTTTTTCTGCATCAGTGTAATAGCCAGTAGTGTTTGGAGTAATTTATATTGTGTTATCTCTGAGAAACACATAGTGATTTTCAGGGGACAAGAGGTTTCCTGTAAGAACCAAATTGTTTTACAGAAGGTACACTATCAACACTGAATGCTGTGAACTTGAATAGCTTTTCCATTCAATACAACAAGAAATTATTTTCTTTTTCAAGAGGGAAAAACCCACCAAATATATTATTTATTCTCTCAATCTACTGAATTAAGCAGGTATTTGCCCACTATAGTGAATATATGTTCATTTTTTAAAAAAATGCAAGTAAAATGTAGTGAAAGAACATTATTCTCCTCATCTGTTTTTTGAAACTCTAGATAATTTTATTTTTCAAAATGAAGAATAATTGAAATGGACATTAGCCAAAGTACCGGTATCAGCTGGACGTAGTTGCACCTTCTGCTCACAAGATGGCACAATAACCATCGAGTTAAAACATATTCTCACATTGAACTACAAAAGTGTTGCAGGGAAAAATAAGTAGCTATGCAATGTCATAAAACTTCAAACGATTTTTTCTTTGAACTGGCCTGGTACAACATCATTTTAAAAAAGATGGTGATCTTTTACAGTAAGTACACATAAAAAGGTTATGATCATACACAAAGCGGGCAGCTAGAGAAAAGAATAACAGTTCATTTAAGCATCGAAAACTACAAGCATGGAAGAACTTACTGGTTTTCGCAGGTTTTAGCATGAACAAAACCACTATGTATTGACAAGATTGAGACTAGCCCAGAATGCTGCATTCCTCAAGGAATTCTAAATCCTAATTAAAACCGCCTGCATGCAAATCTGTACCATGAGGTATTCAGCTCCATATGCTGCATCGCATTTTGGACCTGTTAACAGCATCGGTTTAGCCCTCTGGAGGTTGCTACATGCTATCCAATAATTTAAAATAGATTTCAACTTGAAGTACCAGTGTAAAAAAAGACATTCTAAGAGGGCGGCTTTGCTAGTATTGAATGGTGAAAGTGGCTGCAGCTTAGAAAAATCAGTAAATTAAAAAATAAAAGGCAGCTAATATGGATTGTTTAGCTCAGTGGAGCAAAGGAAATATGTGGGTGAAACCACCCAATGTATCAGCATCAGGCCGTAGCCACCTCTTCATCCCTTTGTCCTGCAATAACTTCACTTGCGTACTCCTATTAATAGTTTTCAACTTTTCCCCTCAACATATTTTTTTCTGATATGTCCACGTTTCTACGAACACTACAAGTCTTCCTGCCTCGTTAGCTCCCTCCTTTGTCCCTCCTTTCCCCCTGCAGCTCCCCAAGCATCTCTGAAAGCACCATGTTCCCACTCCCATTCCCTAATCCCTCCAGTTCCACTGCTGCAATCCTCCAGTGTGCAAGCTCTGAGCCTCACAAATTCTCCTTTTCCACCCCTTGCCAGACCTGAGGAGCAGCTTCTGGCACGGGGTGGCTGTGCTGAGGTTACCACTGAGTGTTCGGAGAGACAGAGCTGGCAAATGTCACCAGTCGCTTTGTGTCAGTTTCCCTGCCAATAAGCCTGCGGTGTGAATGCAGGACGACAAAAAAACAAAACACCCCGGGTTTATATCAGAGGATTACAAAGTAATGGTGTTACGTAATAAATAAATAATCATAGAATCATCAAGGTTGGAAAAGACCCTTGGGATCATCTAGTCCAACCATCTACCCTACTCTACAAAGTTCTCCCCTACACCATATCCCCCAACACCATATCAACGTATTATTATTGCCAAAAACAAATGATACAGAGAAACAAGCAAATTGTTTGCCTCTTGTAGGTTATCTGAACCAAAAATATTGATTTCCATTTAGTCCAGCTTTGCTCAGTGCAGGAGGCAGCAGGCCCCTTGAGTTTTGCAGCTGAAACCCTCTCCCCAGTCGTCACACTCGGGTGCCCTACTTAGTTGAATTTATACAAAAAAATAGGACTTCTCTTCCTAGTCCACACTGCCAGTGACTTCTTCACGGTTATCTAACTATAACAAATTGAAAAATGCTAGTGATTTGTACCTCTTCATTTTGCACGTATCCATGTACTGATTTAAAGCTTTAACTATGTATTTTCATTATATTAATTCCCAATGTCCTGGGCATCAGTCAATATCACAGCACCTACTAAGTTTCTCCAGAGGATAACCAAGGCTGTCACCTAACTCTGTTTCTTAGCCCTCATGGGGTATTGAGTAGATGTAGTTGTGGAGGGCTTTTTGGCTTGCTCAGTGTCTAATTTGAGCCACCGCTTGGCTGTGTTACCAACTGCTGGTGGTCACTGTGGAGAGCTGCAGATGGAAAGGATGCAGTGAGACTGTGCTAACTCCTGTGCTAATTATTGCTTTCCCAAAAGGTTCCTCTGAAGAGGGTCTCTGGGGAGGGATGGCCTCTGGGTAGTCTCTAGTCCTGAAGCATTTCCACCATGCCCATAAATTCATTTTATGCCCAAGTACCTCATGCAGCCTCTCGGTATAGTTTTCCCTAACATCAGTGCTAGGCACGGGTGGTTCTCCACCTCCTGTATCTGTTTCCCCTGTGCAGCTCTGGTCCTCCATCCTCCTCCTTTACATGTACTGACCACTCATTGATTGAGATTAGGGTTTTTTACAGGTGTATCTGAACCTGGATTATGCTTTTATGGAGCTCCCAGCCTCACAAGTATGTGCATTAGCTCTAGTGTAGGAGGCAACACAGAAGCATGAATGAAAGTCAAGGAGGAGAAGAGTATTCCCTGAGACAGTACTATTGATTGGAAAAAGATACATGAAAACATGACTCTGAGTCCTCTCCTCCCTTGGATACATACATAGTCCACTACAAGGAGCTTTTCCTGCCGATGCTAAATCAAGGGATCTATAATGTGTAAATGGCCAATGCAAGGAAGGCTGACTTGCATTGAGACTTCTCTAGGAAAGAGAAGGCATAGAAAAATGGTCAAAACAAGGATTGGAGCAAATGAATATAAAAACCACAGTTCAGGTGGTAAAAGCAGACAAGACAGAGAACTTCAGCATCTGTGCTGCTCTGGTGCTCAAAAATTCTTATGAAACCCCTAGAGGAAGCTTTTGTCTTATCTCCCTCTGGAACTACTTTGCATAGCAATAGCTGCTCCCAGAAATTACCCAAGTGGCAAAAGCCTCTGGCTCTGAAGGTGGTGGCCTTGCCCTATTCAATGCTGTGTAGATTTTCCATCCAGAGCTGTGGAGACTAATTTTAAAATTTGACCCTTGCACTACTCTCACATTAGTATTTCCCAGACTTCTTGAATACAAGTGTTCCCATTGTTCCCTTTGCTTTTTCTGCAGTCCCAGCTCTAAATGAAATCTAGCAGGAAAACTAGACTCTGTTTTTCTTAAATTAAGACTCAGTTTGTAGGTTAAAAGAAAGATAAACCGCAAAGTAAAGTCAAGGAAGTATAATTTTCTCATGAACACTATCACATTCACTCTGCAGACAGAACAGTCCTTTGTGAATTAATTGTGTACTGAAGGACACAGGAGTTGTGTGTCTCTGGGGTTCCAGTATTTTTTTATTTTTTTTTTTACAGAAATTGGAGAATTCTAGACAAAGGCTGTATGAGGCAAAAGGATGCTCTCAGGCTAAGGCAGTCGAACACTATTGGAGGTAACTGTTTCTATTCTTGCTTTTTGCCACAGAAATGAATGCTAGGCATTTCACAAAAGCAAATTTTCCACAGGTGCAGAACGGAGGTATTCCTCACTTTGAAAAGTCTTGGTAGACACAGATGACAGCAGCAGCTTCAGCTGAAATCAGGGGGAGCAGAAAAAAACGCAATGGAATCCTGTGCCCTCTGAGAAACCAGTCTAAGGTAGAATTGGCATCAGCTGACACTGGCCACTTAAAACTTAAACTTCTGGTACACGCAGGTTCCTTTGCTGGAACATCACAACATTATACACTTATGTATCAGAGAACTGCTCACTGAAGGCACTTTTTTTCTCCCTTTTTTTATGACTCAGACTGAAGACAGTTTAGGATTAAGCATTTTGAATGAGATTAATTTCATTCTTGATATTGCAAACTGGGCACAGAAACTAATGGAATAATTTGATCTTAGTTGTTTTGTTAAAGGAGTAAAAGTTCTAATCACACAGGGATATTGTAAATAAATTTACTTGTGTTTATCAGAAACTTGGATAGTGTGATCAGGCTCAGTATAATGGGAAAATCAATGAAAAAGATAATAATTAGGTTAAATGGAGGACAATTTGAATCACATCCAAATATATGTGGTTCAAACATATAAATAACCCATGGAGACATATGTTGAACGTAACGTGCCGCATAAAGTACCATTCCATGTGACTGAAAGAAGCAGAGGGCCTGTGAAAACAAAAATACCTGTGTAATTAAAAATGTATTTGAGTTATATTATGATACTACACTACAAAATATGTCCACAGAGGGCCTGAAATAAACTTGCTTAGACCATCTTAATTCTTGCATTTCCTAAATCTGTGTGGTTAACTTTATAACCCTGCCATCCCTTAACTGTTCTTTGAACACAACGTATACACACATAAAAAACCTCATAAACTTTAATAGCATTCCTGCTGCTTCTACTGTGAAGAAGGTACAGAGATGAATACTGAATTTTTCAGTGTTTGTGAAAAGCTGACCCTTCTTAAATAAAAATCTTCTGTGTGCATAAACTTGAAAAATACTTCTGCTGTTGTCACTCTGATGAACTTTGACTGCTAGCTCTGAAGATAATGTTCATTTTGTACCAAAAATTTTTTTGTTGGTGCTGGAAAAGTTATTACAAGTGTCAAGTATCTTCTGTTTTTATCAGTTTCTTCTTTAAAAAGCTATGAATGTTTACTAACAAAAAGATAGATCCAGTACCTTTTAACTAGCTGTTCAATAGGCCAGCAAAATACTTTTTCGTCTGGTGGATTTGCATGTACTTGACACCCATAAGAGTTGGGATCAACATTTATAAAGCAGGTCACTTACTGAAATAGCAGCTTTGGACCTTGGGTCTTAAACCTTCTACAGTCTTTCAGTACAGCACAATTGTGGCAAAATAATCTGTGCTTTCTGATACTTTAATAAAGCCCCGGTTAAGGCACAAGCGTGCAAAGTAGCTGTCGTTATAAAGAGAACACAGAGAAACATGAAGCTAGAGTGTGAACAAGGGAATATTTGCTTTGCTGAGTCTACCACCAAAAATCAGTATTTCCACCTTTCCACCTCTCCACAGTCAGCCTAGCTCCTTTATCTGAGGAGTGTATGGTTCTGGGGGAAGGTCCTTCAGCTCACTGATCTGATGGCAACACCTCCAGGTAAAACTAGTCCCAGGTCAGGAGCTGGGCAGGAGGAGAGTATCCCATTAAACTGTGGGTACACTGAGTTTGATGTAATCTTTTGGCTTGACTTCCTTTGATCCCAGAGAGGGGGTAAATCCACCACCCCTTGGGCCATACCTTACCTGAAATCAGCTTATCACCATCTCTACTAATTCTATTTAAAAATAAACTAATAAAGGTACTACAACTACATTTGCTGTGAAGACAGACAAGTCTGCCAGCATAACCTTCCTTAGTTCTTCAGGTCACACAGGGCTTAGACCAGACCAAGGCAAGTCATGGTGAATGTAACTGCAGGTAGCTAGCAAAACTTGAGGAAAGAAAGGGATATATGCAGAGATTTCTCCTATCTGTAGAACTGCTTTTAGACCTATGCACTGAAAATTTGCCTTTGTTCTCTTTGGACAGGTAAGCATTTTTCACGTTTGAACTTTAATGTGAAAATCAGTCAGCAATTACTATTGTAATTTTACTGTTGGGCTGTTGTTATTTTGGGATCTCCTTCCATAGTTGTGTTTGAAGAATAGGCTTTTATTTTTTAATTATTTTTAAGTGATCTGAAGTACCCACATTTTAAAGAGAACTGAGCTCTCAGTCTCTGCAAATACAAACTAAAGTACCTGCCTAAATGATCAGGGACTTGTTTTGTATCATGTTATAGCATCTATCTGGCATGCTTAGCAATGTCTGAAAAGTCCTTTAGAGGTGAAAAATGTTATAAAAATTCAAATTTATATTATATGGCATAGCAGACTCTCTGGGCAGGAGGAAATGAATTAGATGGAAGCTTATTACCAGTCCATGTGATTTTCTTGGAAATCATGGTTCCACATGTCTTAACCTGGATACCTCAAACTTTATTGCTCTTGAAAGTTATCTTAAATAAAAATCTTTGAATACAACTATTGTGTCTCACTATTGTGTCTGCCTGCCTTTTTGCTGAATTCTACAGTATTTTTCTCCTTTCTGCATGATGCGGTTTTTGGTTGGTTTTACAGTTGCAGAAAGCAGGGGAAGGCTGAATTCTTTAGAAGTTAGTAGTTATCTCTGAAGCAATAAAAAAAATCTTTCTTGTAGGCTGACCTTACCAATGTTCAAATACAAGCTTCGTTGCAGTAATGTTAGCTTAATTTAAAGGTTAAAGCCCTACTGCATTCACTAAGAATCCTCATTTGAAAAAGTCTAAGTATTGTAAAAACTTTTTTTTTTCTATTTCTTTATGTTTTCAGCTGAAGGAAGTAAATATCTTGTACAAAATATCATGAAGAATAAAAGTCCCTGAATTCCTTTGGTTTTAATGACCGCTTTTCAGGAAGGCTGTGTAAATGACTGTCAGCTGAATAACAGTGTCATGGTACATTTTCTGTTGTTCTTAATTATTAGAAAATGAGGACAAAGCAAAACCCATCCTGGTTAAAATTAGATGCAGCCCAGATCATAAGGCAATCATGAGGCACTGTTAACTTTGAAATGAAAGACATTATTATAAAACAATACCCAAAACAAAACTCACTGACAATCCCAAGCAAATAGCTTAGTCTAGACACAGCAGTTTTATTATTAGGCAGAGAGGGCTTTTTAAGTCCTGACCCAACAAATGGATTGATTGATTATATAAATAAATGTTTTCCAGAGCCTTTAAATGTGCACTGGGCCAAATCCTCAGATCTGCAATATGGGAATATGACCTATTTAGAACTATTTGATTCTCCATTTCCCATCTTTTTTATGACTTGACTAAGTGCTAGATGGATAGCCAAAGACCTATATCTGTGTCTGATTTCTGATGAAGTAGCAATGTAAACTTGCCAAAATAAAAGCTCTTTTGTAAAATACACATCTTTTTCTCTGCATAAACCATCTTTACAAAAGCAGACAAGTCACTCTCTATTTTCTGTCACTCCTCTGCTACTCAGCTGATAACACCAACAAGGAAAGCAATTTATTGAGTCTGGAGCTGTGATTTTCTGCTGAGGAGAAGAAATGCTCCCTGGGAACCAAACTGAGAGCTACAGCTCATTCTCATCTTGACAATGAGAAAGCGAGCATAACTTTAACTTGTTGTTGACCTTTGTTGCAGTTGGCTCACTGATCTAAAAGTCAGTGGCTATATATATAACATTATTCACATCGAACTATCATGTATAGAGTGGGAAAAACACATTTTACTATTTATAAAACTTCTCTGCATGAGCAAAGTTCTGTGAACATTAATCACAACTGTGTGAATGACTATCCACACCAAGGAAAATGCACCTTTTGAAGTGATTCATCTCATCTCTGCTGCTCAGGAAAGGCTGGACTGCCCTTTAATCATGCCACGTGCTAGACACTAACTGCCCAAAAGCGGAGAACCTCACCGCAGAAGCTCCTCTGGCTCTCAGACCTTGAGATAAACCACGGACCTGTGCTTCCCCCGGGAGGTGTGTTTATTTTTCAGCATAGCGACTTGGCATTTTGTCCTAATTGCTACGTGACTAAAACAAAGTGAAAACTGTCTGTGAGGGAATTGCCACAACTCGTTGTAAACATACATCTGTATTTCTGAAAGCTGATAATCTCCAGGTGGTGTCAAATTAGCCTGGTTCTTCTGCAGCTCTCTCGGGAAGGGCCGTGCCATCTAATTTCCCTTGCTGCCATGCAAACTATTAGGCTCAACATTGAACGTAGCAGTAGTCAAATCCCAGTTGCCAGTAATATTTTGGCCCTATATGTCCGTGCTCTCATAGATACCTTTTAGCTTTATTAGCTTATTAAAATTGTGGCCTTATTAACTTTTTTAACCACCTAAATGGTGCAGCAGGAAATGTTTTGAAGAGTTCTTTTACAGATGATTAACTGGTGTTATGAGATGCGTTCTAGTTGTCTGAACAAATGTAGGATATCTCACTTTTGTACTGACTGTCCTAATTTTTTTTTAAAAATATTATTATTACTATACTGAAATCACTAGAAACGTAGGATATTAACACTTTCTCTTCTTGAATTTTCCTATAAATAAAAATGTCATGGAACCACTGTAAACATGCTGCTTCCGTTTCTTATTTCGTTGTATTTACAACAAAATTCAGCATGGAAATTGTGGAATGTATAGGAATCCATCCTGATTCTTAAAAAGCTTGATGAATCAGAATCTCAAAATATGTAACACTAACAGGACAAAGTCTATTCTCAAAGCTTCTGAAGTACTTTCTTAAAGTAAATATTTTCCAAGTGGAGTGCTTTCAACTCTTGTAACCAAAATTTCGGGAGTCCTTCAGTTATTAGGCTCATTGTGTAAGGATGTTCATTCCATCGCACTACCTTTCACACATCAGTGCTGCTCATTTGCAAGTGTTCAGCACTCACCTGGAAATAGGTCAGATATCTGCATTTTCCAACACCCTTGCATACCTTCTGACAACTCTCTGCGTGCTACCAGAGTTGACCTACCTGTGAAATAATTTGAACACCTGCACTTTTGATATATATTGCCAAGCTATACTAGCTAGCACTGTACGCATAAGAGGCCAATCAGGTATGCTGGACCCCTTCTGTTCCTTGTTCTGGTTCAGAATGCTTCATATTTCTCAGAAGTACTTTTATGTAAAAACCACTAACTTGAAGCAGACTATATATAGCGCATATTTACAGTGCTACACAAAAAATGTAGAGGCTTTTTTAATATAGTCTGTAAATCTGAAATTGCAAAAGGTTCCACTGTCAAGTTTCTTTTTTAAATTTATTTTAAAATAAAAAAAAAAAAAAAAGAGAAAAGAGTAGTCACTTCTTTCAAAACATGAATACTTAAAGTGAGTTTATATCTGACATTTCTATCCTGTCATGTGCTGCTTTATTTCTATGTTTGCTGTCATTCTAGGATATATCAGAAATCAGGATTTGGTCTTCATTAGTAGCATATGGAATTTAGATTACTTGTTATCAGTAAGAAAATGTAGACAGAAAACTCCCCAAAGACCATGAAAAGGATAAAATACAAAAGATATCCCAAGCGGAATTAATGCTAATATCTGTATTTATTTATACAACTACCCACAGGGGTTTCATATGAAATTCTACTATTTCAAAAACTGCTTAAGCTGCTTTCATAGTGAATCAAATGAGCAATTTCCTGGAAAAATCAGGCTACAGAAAATCAACTTATCAGTCAATTGCTTTGCTTCAATTTAAGTGCTAGTTTTAAAAATAATATTAGGAGCTAACATATAATGCAAAACAAAATGAAAAGAAAGATTTGAAATGCAATGGTTTGTTTGTCTGCAAATGTAAATTTGATTTTTTTAAAAACAGTTCATAAAGATGGATGCATTCCCATGAAACATTTCCAAAGGGGAACACATTTTATCACAACAGTTTCAGCTAACTCAGAGTCACATCGAATCACATAAGCAGCCAATATATATAAATTTTCACACAAATTTCATTTTGTTTATTCCCTGACCCAAAGCAAGAGTTCTTTTTGTAAATATTTTCACCTAAAATCCCTTTAATGTACTTATTTTAGGTTTCTATATACTAAAATTATAAAAAAAGGCGACTTAGAAAAGAGAATAATGCTATCCATTAGACCTGAAGCTCTAGAAGGGATAACAATATAATTAAAGCTTTAATATAGCTGAAAAAAATGGGCAAAGAGGCACACAGTCTCTACCATTAAATTGAATTTATTTCTATCTTTAGAGATTCCTAATCTGCCTGCCAATTAAGGCACAAAGACAGAATTATAAATAAAATAAAATAAAGAAACCAAACAACCACAAAAACCCAAACAAACAAACAAAAACGGAGCTCAGGGATGATATTAACACTCACAATTTTTTTAAGGATGAAGGAATTCATATGTATCCTAAAACTGCAACTATCTATTGAAGAGTTTCTTGAGGCTTTCTCTGATCTCTTACGCAATCCCTACATGTCCAAGTTTCAAAAGAATTTTAAAGACGGGCTAAATTATTTCTAAGTTAGCTAAGCCACCTACAACTCATTAAGTGAAGAAATTCAGCAGACACCTCCAGTCTTAAGAATCACTCTATTTCTTTAGCTTTATCATGTTCAGTGAAATTCTCTTCACAGAATTTGATAACTCCAAGGTGAGACGCACAGGCTTAACAGTTAAGGGTTTGCATTCCTCCCTTTGTGTGAGACGCTTTGCAAAAGCAATCATAGTGACAATTAATTTAAATAACATGAAATATTCAGTGAACCCAATTCCCTCTCCCTGTACAAATGGCTGTTTTAGCAGAGGACTAATAACACAAGTGGCAAACTGAATATTGATGGCAGATCTTTTCCACTGGATATGCAGAAACCACCGAATGCAGAACTTCCTTCTTCTGCAGAAAATATGTTCTTAATATCCTGAGGTTCATTAGAAAATCCCCAGGTAGTGCTGTGTCCAGCAAGTATTTCCATTTGCGATCAACATCATTTGAATGAATGATTACTGCTAATGGAAGGAGGTTTCCTGTGCTCTCAATCCTCTTAAAGTCGTGGGTTAGTTATGCTGTTACAGCCCTGCAGCACTGCCTGAGATGCCTCCAAGACGTGCAAAAATCACTGGGAGGAACCAGACCTAGAAAAGGAGGAAGACTTCCCCCATCAAATAAAGGAATGAGGAGGGAGTTGAACATTTTTAAGTTCTACATCAGCACCCACATCTTCCCTTCCCTAACAGTTAGGGAATAAGATCGTCAGACTGCAAGGGAAGAAAGGCCAGAAATTTCACACACATGTGAGTAGCCATAGAGAGTTCAAAAATGAAAACCAGATAACGTTCAAGTCCCTTTTATTCAAGACAATCCTTCCTAAATCAGCCATGATTTGGTAGCTCAGTGGAGGAATTTGCAACTCTTGGGAGTGGTGACATGTACAAATGTAGTAACAAACTCTGAGGAAGTTGGGGAGCTGCAGGAGGAAAGCAAAGGCTTGAAAAACTGAAATATGTCCACACTATACGTAGACATACGAACAGAAGAAAATTAAACTAGTGATGCTCAAAATGCCTTTGTCAATTGTAAGAACTGGGGAGATAGATATTAAAAATTATCATTGATGGAAACAGACAAGGTCAGAGAGGTCCATGATCAGTGTCCGTAACATTGTCAAAATAGTAAGAGTGAGAGTCTCTCTTTAAGGAAATATTATAGCTTTGACTGACAGAACTCTGATACGAGGTTTACACCAAAACTGTTGTCAGGGGGAACGTGCCCACAAATATGCACACATAATATCATATAATACAAGCAAAGCTGTTGGTCTCAGTTTGCACTGGAACACCTGTATAGACATCAGTGAGACACAACATTTAAAAAGGCTTAAAAGGGATGATAGTAAATTTATCTTACTGATTTTGAAATGAAAAGTCATTGGGAATGTCAGCTGCAATCTTCCTTGTTTCGTTATAAGTTCTTAGGCAGAGAGAACACTACACTGTCCTAACAAAAATAGTTTCACTAAGACGTCTAAAGTGTTCTTTATAGGGAAGAAGAATGCTGTTATTGCAAAACTTAAAAGCACAGGGTATCTTGTTTATTCAAAAGATTCCTACCAGCTAAGTGGGATCATAATGACCAAATGCACTACCTTTATCCGTACAGAAATATATTTCTCTTCACAATGACTATGTCCTTTATCGGTTTGGTGATGAGGGTGAGAATTACCAACAGTATAAACTCCAATGACTTGCTAAACAGAGTTCTTTACATGAAATAAGATGCTGCAAACATACTTGATCTTTATTTTACTTTAAAACTATTTTAAATCTTTCAGTTTATATAAGTTAAATATAATTTTATATAATAAATTTAAATATTTCAGTTTATACTTTACATACATTCCCATTGCCCACTCCTGTTATTATTAGTGGTATTTATTCAGAATTTTCTCTGGGTCATTGATATACAAATGTGTCTGACAGGTTTGTAGATATCAGAATCAGCAGCAGTAGGATAAATACCCTTCTTACTGCTAGTAAATTGTTTGGAAACAAAAACAGCTTCACCAAATTAAATGCTTTTTTAAACAAAAAATCATTTCTATAAACTGGTTTCTTATTTCTGTCTGTAATCTCAGCTTATCTGTCTATATTTTCCAGTATGGAAAAATGGATGTGATTTAGGGGCCAGTTTGCTTTAATCAACGTTATTTACACATTTCTATCTCACATTCTCATACTCACAAGACCAATGGCAGTTGCAGTCCTGGCAATAAGCATGGAGCATGTATGGGCACTTGCTTTCCATAAGTAAGTTTCATAAGAATTTTTTTTCTGTATTTTAACTTTGTATCCCACCAAGCTAAACATATTCCAAAATATGAACGAGAAGAGAAATAGAACTCTTCAATCCAAAAGTAACGCTTTTGGAGGCAAAAAGTCCCAGAACAAGATTCCTACGAGACTCCAGTGTTCTGTAATATCTTTCAGTTCCCTCTGTTACCTCCTGATAACAAGATATTTTCCAGTATCTTCTGAAGGTTGAAGAATCATGCTTCTGCTCAGTAGATTAAAAAGAAAGGTCCAAACCTGAAGCCCCTAGAAAGCCCCATTAAGTGCCTTCACTCATATACTAGGCATTACTAGGCTAGCTTTAGCACTTCATATTACTGCAATTGTTACTATCCAAAAGATCGATGGCAATGCAAGGATTTGAAACCAATCCTCCAAATCTGAGTCAATGCTCAGTCACAGAAAATCCTCCACACGGGCCCATGGGAGGGGAGAAATATGGCCTCTAGCAATCAAAACCTTAAATGCCATGCAAGTGATTCAGACCTGGGCTGTAGAAAATATAATTGTAGGTATGTTCTTTTTTAAGAAGGCAAAAGAAAGCAAGAAAATAAATTGAAGGTACTACAGTGAAGAGTTCTTGAAATTTTATGCTTTTTAATGGCAGACCTGTGTACAGCAGTGGATAAATCAGAGTAGCATCTTTGCATGCAAAACGGAGTCCATCCACTACACAACTTTCTAGTTGATCCAACAGGGAACTAGCAAGGTGATATTGAAAAAAAAAAAAAATCCACCATCATCTGCATACAAAGTGAAGCTGACATTTTCAGTGGTGGTCAATGCATTTCCTTTTCCTCAAGGTCTATTTACACTTGAGTTTGACAAAACTCTTACTGGGGATATAATCACTGGCACTATGCTGCAATTTAGAATAAGAACAAGGACATTATTAGTAAAGGGAACATGGGTGGGTTGCAGTTTACTTAAAATAAAAATGTAAACAAAAAGACTCTAAGAAGCTATATTTAAAGCCTAAAGAAATAATTCAGCTCCACAATGAAATATTTTTCATGGTAATACATAATATTTTGCTACAGGCAACAGAAAATTGTTAAAAATCACCAGGTATAAGATGAATTTAAGAAAAGCAGCACAACTTTTTGCGCATCAGTTTCCTTAATTCAAAGGAAGTTTGTGTGCAGAGGGGCCATAAAAACTCACTTGTAGCTATGCCTTTAATATTTCAGGACCACAAAGACCCGTGGAATTGGTAAAACCAGAGAAACGGAGAGGGTAAAGGAGCATTTTGTGCAGTCCAATGGGATAGCTAAGACTTGCTAACTGTGGGGTGGAAGGGAAGCAGTTTTACTTAGAGGTGGTCTGTGCAGACAGGCACCTCACTGAGCTTTCCGAGCAGCTACTTTTGTCCTTGGTGGGATGTTCTTGTTCCTACTGACTAGAAGTTTTGCCAACTTCATACACGCCCCTGTAAGCACAAAGTGACTCAGAAACATCTACCAGTTGTTTCAAGATCTGAAAAACTAACAGTACGAATTTGGCACTTGAACAAGCCACTGGGATGTTCATAGAAACCTTAGATATGTGTAGGCGGGAAGCAGAGTTGTTTCACAAAGCAGCCACAGGGTTAATGATGGAAAACTGTCTTTCTGGACATTCCCTACATTGCTCTTTTTAAAGAGTATACAAATAATCAACTACTTGTTGCCTCCTGTAGGCTTGCAATCAGCTTATAATTTCAAAAGCTATTAACAACTCTGAAAACAATGTATTTTCACTGCGTATAAATGTGGACGGTAGAATTGTTTGAACTTGGCTTCATTCATGATCTTTCAAAAAGCTAATTTATTTTCTGGATGTTGTTGGCTTCAAACCAGTTCTCAGCAGGTGAAACCTAATGGTCTTAACTTATTAATAGTATGTTAAAAGAAAAGAGGAAAGAAAAGGAAGACAGTCATAGCATAATTTTCATTAACTTGAACCTGATTCTCATTTACACAAAGGCTGGTATACACCACTCTATCTGTGCAAGGAGATTTGTAACTGGGGGCAGATGCATAGCTTTGACCCAATTTAGCAACCCTTTATGGTGACAAAGATGGGTGTAACAGTCTTGATGCAATTAGAATGAGCTCAACTATAAAACAAATAAGGATGGAAGCTTTGTTATCTGTGGAGGGCTCCTAACATTTCCTGCAAAGTGAAGAGCATACTCCAACTTCTGGGTTTTTTTGGTTTTGTTGATGATTCTGCAAGGTGCAGGAAGCATTACCACTGCTAATGAGCTTTCTTATATTTTAATGGATGTAAACGCCATTTTGGAAAACATCTGCAAGTGACTAAATTTTATAATTTGCACAATAGCAGACGTTTCTCAGTGCTATTTGAAGAATCTCAGCAAACCCTGACATCTTCTTTCCCAGATTATCAGTAATCATCTGCGTTCTGACTATTGAAGAATCATAGTGTTCAGAAATACCATACTAAGACAGTAATGGACGACAGTCTTTGGTTGTGGTTTTGATTAAATTCTTATGAACTGTTGCAGCACTAATGATTCAGCCTCAGACTAGCAGTTACTGCAGGGTGGACCCAGTTCTGTCAGCTCCTATGAACTTTGGTGGTGTTACTGAAAAGATGGCTAAGGGATTAAGGTTATGAGTAATAAAATCTGAATTAATTAATTAAATAATAAAACAGAGATTCAAATATTTTTAAACATCTCATGTAGTCTTTTCACTAATCTAGCTAAAAAGGCTTCATTTTAGAGGCCAGTTGTATAAGCTTATTTTGCAAGGGAAAATAAACATGGCAAACATAGTGGTCCGTGTTCACCTAAATGGCAGAAGCAAGTTAAAATGAAAGACTGTTTTCTCAAAATGACAATCAAAGCTTTATTCATGTGTCTACAATGCCACTTCATAAACAACAGTCTTCACTAATAAAAAAATATTATCCTATTTATTCTTGTGAGGTCAGCTTCACAATGCAAATTTAAGATGCTTAGGGTATTAAATTAGTTTTTCCTCCCTAAATCTATTTTTTGTATGTTATTTTGGTTTTTCCTTGGATTTAACAAATGATTCACAATGCTTAGAGTTAGACATTCTCTACACATTTTTCTGCATTTCAGAACGGAAAGAAAAAAGGAAATTAAAAGATTTTCACTGACTAAAGTCTGAACAAAATTATCCAGAAGACTGTTTTACAATACTGAAATATAAGAATACAAAATGATAAATACAAAGTATGTTACTAAATTAAAAATATTAGTAGAACTAAGTAAATCACAATAAGAAACTAAAGTAAAAAAATAATGTGATCGTATCCTGAGGGAAAATGTAATCAAAATGGGTATGTTCTTATGAAATGCGCTAGTCTCAATGAAATTACGTTGAAAAAGAAAAAGAATAGTCAGCCAGATCTAAGACAGACTGTATTTGAATAACAAAGCTTTTGCTGTTCAGCATTGATGCAATATTTAGAAACATATTCTTACATTTGCATTGTCATTTGCAAGAAAAAGCTATTTGTTCTTGAAATGCCAGTTTCTCTAAACTCTTGAAATCTGACTATTTTAACTTCGTCTACGATCATTATTAAATCTAGGACCTATTTTTTGTACTGAAGCACTGTTGGATATACTATTCCTCTTTCAAATTAAAAGAGTACCAAGAACTTCTGAACTGACCTCAAATGTCTTCAAGTCAGTGGAAGGACGGACTTGCATTTCTTTGGGCTTTTATCCAGACTTCATGTCTAGTTTGAAAGCCTGAGCCCTTCAATTGTAAGCAAAGAACAAATAGCAAAACTGGGCTGGCTGTATTAAAGAACTAGAATAAGGGGCAGAAGTACATAAAGTACCATTTTGCCTTTTCAGCAATTATACTTGAGAAATGCAGTCAACTGAGTTTAAAAATTTCAGTCTTCAGAAAAGTCCTGTAAAATCTGTACCTGGATGCACCCGGATTCAGATAATGAAAGCTCTGGGAACTTGTTGCAGTTATTCAACACAGCTACCCACAGACAAGCATCTCAACAACTCGGTCCTTATCTTCAAAGCCTTTATCGATCTGAATCTGGCACAATGAGAGAACAGCTTAAATTCCTAAAACAGAGATGATGAACAAAAAGCCAGTGCACTTATATCACAATAGATTTGTCCCTCAGAAGAGGAATATCAATTTGTCCAACAGTCTTCCTGAATGCAGGAGGCTGGCAAGACGTTCAACTCATGCCTGTAAAAACTAGGATCTGTTTCAAACTAGGCTATGCCTAGCTCTTTCCTAATAAAAACACATAACCCCACAAACAGAAACAAACACTTTTGCTTTGTATAAAAAGCCACATGCATGACTTTTCTTTAAAGAGATAAAGGCAAGAACCACCTATTCTGTAGCCCCTAAGGAAAAGGGGAAAGTTGCAATTTTGCATATATTAAAAAGTCAGGTGAAAGAAGGAATCACCAATGTATTTATTTTTTTAATCTTTGGAGTTACTCTCTGAAAATTTTCTAAAGTTTACCTTTAATTAAAAGGCAGTCCTTTTCTATTTCATTCTACATAAATTATTCATGTGAGTTCTGTGACTCTGTGATAGCATGTTAATAGCTCTGTTATTTTATATAATTGCTGTACATAGGTAATCAGAGTGTATTATGCTGCAAAGATAATTATGTCGATGTTTTCTGTTATGGTGTGATGCTGCGAGCCTCAGCGGTGTGTTTTTGCAACATCCTGCATTTCATACGGATGGGGAAGAAAGAGTCAAGAATTTCCCAAGGCCCTGCATTTTTCTACAAAAATATTAGTTACACAAAAGAAATTCCAGATTAGTGACAATTCTTTCTTTTCTAGTGGCCAAGTCATGTTACAGAAGCCAACTGTATTTGGCAAAAACTTCTTTAAATTGGGGGCTTTAGCAACACTGCAAACATATTTTCCTTTCATGTGTATTACTTTAACGAGTAATTCACATGAAAGCCCCTTTATCAGTGTATATATGTGTGCACCGCTATCACGAACCAGTAGAAATACAGGGCAAATTTTGATACATGAAATTTTAACCTCAGTAACACAAATTCCCATGTCCGATTCAGCCAGCGTTGTAGTTGTACATCTGTCGATATTTTTTTTCCCTTCTTAGAGACAACGATTTATAACAAATAATTATCTTCCTGAGGTTGGAAGAAGTTCTACTAGCTTCAAGTTTTCCCTTCATTCAAAAAGTTCAGAAGGCAGAAATCTATCAGAAATATTGTAATGCATGCTGACATTGTGCTAACAGGTACCACATCAACCCTAATTTATACGGCGTTTCTTCACTCAGTTTTTCTGCAATGCCAGCTTAGAATCATAAAATCTACCAGGCTGGAAGGGACCNTCCAGGTGGGGTCTCACCAGAGCAGAGTAAAGCAGCAGAATCACTTCTTTGGATCTGCTGGCAACACATCTTTTGATGCAGCCCAGGATGTGATTGGCCTTTTGGGCTGCAAGTGCACACTGCCTGATCATGTCCAGCCTCTCGTCCATCAGCATCCCCCAAGTTCCTTTCCTCAGGGCTGCTTCCTAACACCTCATCCCCAGTCTGTATTGATAGTGAGGATTGTTCCAGCCCAGGTGCAGAACCCTGCACTTGGTCTTGCTGAATCTCATGAGGTTTATCTG
The DNA here is from genome assembly GCA_013400375.1 of Thinocorus orbignyianus. Taxonomy (NCBI): domain Eukaryota; kingdom Metazoa; phylum Chordata; class Aves; order Ciconiiformes; family Thinocoridae; genus Thinocorus; species Thinocorus orbignyianus. Next base: position 201,635 of record VXBW01005904.1, on the reverse strand, counting down.
GGCCCATCTCTCCTCTGCTTGTTTCTATTAGGTAGTGATGGTTTCCACAGATACGCAATCAATAGGAAATTAAACATGGTCTGTGAGCTTGACACCAGTTAGCAACAGCCAGCAATTAAAAGATTAATTTAGACCCTGATTTATTGTGATATATTGCATTGTTTTGAAGTTATGTTGAATATTAACTGGAAATTGCCAATGCAGAAAATCTCTCAGGTCTCGTGTTCTATCCTCTTACCAGTGCAAACTGTATATATATAAATATGTACATATACAAACAGTCTTTAAAAATCAAGGATTATTATTTTCCTGACATCCATGTGTATTAATATATATACACTAAATACTTTGTTTACCAGACAGTGACTAAGAATCTATTAAATGAGTAGATAATAAAGCGTGCAATGCTTAAAAACACAATATTACAATAATATACTTTCTCTACCACTTTTCTAATTATCTTTTTCCACATATAGTGAGCAGGATACCTTAGAAATACAGTGCCTTTGGGGGTTTGGTTTGCCTCAGAAGCCTATTGTGAGGTTTCTAGAGCTGAAAAATTCAAATCCCTACACAGCACTTTACAAAATATGTGAGGATCTAATATCTGCATGAGTTTTATGCACTTACCATAGAAAACATGGCTATCCTCATATATCAAGCCAAAAAATGACCATCAGTCTAATGGAAACAGAGGAGATGGCAGGTGGGTCAGGCTAGTCCAGTTGCTAGTCATTCCAGTGGGACCTTCTCATGTTTTAGATTCATTATTTTACACCTCTGTACAACTATGAGCTTCCTGTCCTGTGTCTGTAACTTTCACAATTTGATCACTTTTCACTGTAAATGTTTATACTAGTACAGTGGAGCTCCTAAAATAGGTAATGGCCTCAAAACTCATAGTACCCTGTTTTAACAACTCCCATGTATATCCCCAACTCCTGAAGCTATAGGCGCACAGTTTTTCCAGTACTTAGACAGTACAAGGAGTATTGTGGAGAAGTGTTTACTTTATCTTTCCCAAAGCTTCTATTTATTTCTTGGTGCTGAAATTGGGTCCTCTGTCTTACACCCATCACAACTTAACAAGTATCCATTGACTGTGGTGAGCTTGGAAGCACTGAGGGAGGCAGTGCTGGCCTTACTGTGTACAGGTACAGCTAAAAATTCTGTGTCGGTCACAATTCTGTTGCACTCTCTATTTAAGTTGGGTAAAATCCATCTTTCACCTCTCTTCTATGGACTTTTGCATGGTCAGGTCTCCAGGCTCCAGCTGCTTTATTCAATAAGATTATCCTAGTTCAAAATAATGCTGAAAAGTTTCTAAAAAAAAAAAGTATGTATAGATTGTGTTCTTTATCCTCTGGGTTGATCTTTTTTTCTCACTGTTCCCCTTTTTCCAATCTATGTTACAGAATATGTATTCAGGGTTCTGAATGCAATGTCATATTAAGACAACTTAATAAAATATAAAATATAGGATTTCTAGTTTTTCCTTCTAAAATTATTTTTACAAGTAGAACTATTGCTCATGAAATAAAAATATCTAACAGTGGCAGGTAGTATTTTTTCTTTTGTTATTAATAGATTATGACAGTTGTATCTATCATGTGGATTGTAACAGCTGAAAGCTTTACACAGATGTGGATCTTATGCAAAATTGTTCACGTTCAAGGTTGAAGGTAGCCATAAGTATTTATAGAACATATGGATTACTTTTAAGTTCTGTTAAAACTCTGGAGTCCACAACATAGAGGACATAGAACTGTTGGAACGGGTCCAATGGAGGGCCACAAAGATGATTAGAGGGATGGAGCACCTCTTCTATGAAAACAGGCTGAGAAAGCTGGGGCTGTTCAGCCTGGAGAAGAAAAGGCTGCAGGGAGATCTTTCAGCAGCCTTCCAGTATCTGAAGGGAGCCTACAGGAGAGCTGGAAAGGGACTCTTTGTCAGGAAGTTTAGTGATAGGACAAGGGGTAATGGTTTTAAATTGGAAGAGGGGAGATTTAGATTAGATACTAGAAAGAAATTCTTTCCTGTGAGGGTGGTGAGGCACTGGAACAGGTTGCCCCGAGAAATTGTGGATGCCCCATCCCTGAAAGTGTTCAAGCCCAGGCTGGATGGGGCTTTGAGCAACCTGCTCTGGTGGGAGGTCCCCCTGCCCATGGCAGGGGGGCTGGAACTCGATGATCTGTAAGGTCCCTTTCAACTCCAACCACTCTATGATTCAATGATTCTATGATTCTAAATATTACCTGTAATTGAAATGCAGAAGCTTATCTGTGTCTTTTAAATATTTCTTGTTTAGCAAAACCATGCCTTCATTTTATTACTAAAGAGTAAGAGCTTTTTTAATACAAGTTAATATATAAATATTTTTGGATGTATTTATACAATTCTTTTCTTCTAACATTGAAATATGATATCATTAAAATTGGCTTATTCTGTGATCCAAGACCATAAACATTTTCATGTGATGCAAAGCTTTCAGCATTGGCATTTTATCTTCAATCTTCACTGTGGCAAAAGCAAAGTGCTTAGTGGTAGACATTTATTGATCATTTCTAAAACATTTGGGACTAATGTACATAGACTCCAAACAGCATTGTGTCACAGTTTATTTTGCATTATCTGATCACAAAAGTGAGTTCACAAAAAAAAAAAAAGAAAAAAACCCCATGGTGGTTTTGTATTACATACTTTTAACATAAGTTGATTCAAATTGTTGTCATGACTGTCCAAATAGAAGCATTTTCTACTTGTTACAAATTTATCTGTACATTGTTGACTTCATTAAACACTGTAAACTTTCCACTAGCTTTGAGGTGTTGTTTTAGGATCAGAAACTGACCCTATTCTCATAGTAACTGGGTTTTATATCATTTAATTTCAAGGGTTTGGGAATCTAAAATTGACATTTTTGAGTTAAGACGGAAATGGAAGATAGTAGCAATGATGAGTATAGATTTCTTACCAATTCAGTGACTGAAAATTCAAGACTGTTTTTCAGGTTATATATTTCTAACCTTGAAAGTCATAACTTGAAGCCACCACATTTGTTCTGGTTCACCGCACACATTTGATCTGTCAAAGCACTGACTCGTGAAATTCAAGTGTGACAAGTATATAAAGACCATTCGCTATGGACTTTGGAAGACTAGAGAAGTAATAAAGGACAACAATTTATGGGTGACATAATTGGACTAGGACTGGAAGCCTTCCTATATCGTAACTATTGTATCAAGACTATAAGAGTATATTAAAAAAAAAGTCAGTAGTGATAAAAAAGTCAGACACTAACTTGATTTTTCCTTTCATTTCGGACATCTTTGGAAAAAAAGTCTAAAAATAAATTGTGTTTCACTCAGTGCTTTCACCTGCCTTTATACCATATGCTATGGTCATCATGTGAGTGCGTTTTCACTCTAATTGTTCTTTTATTTCTTTCCTAAAAAAAGACCATCACCTCAAATATGAGATAGATTTTACTAAGTAACGAGTATCCATTGTAATGCAAATTTCAAAATGGTCAAGTGGGACCAGAACATTGTTTTAATGTTCTGATATCTACAAGTTAATGAAATATATAATTATAAAAATGTACATTATAATTATAATATATAAAAATATTATTTAGATATATACTTATATAAATAATTATATATCTATAATTATAGATAATTATAGATATATAGATATAGATATAGATAATTATATCTATATATCTATTTTGAACTAAGACTTCTGCCTTGAAGTCTTACCCTGGTAAATAACATTAACCAACATTATTTTTTTTTAGCCAAATATTCCAGACTCATTTTCACTTGGTTTTTAGATTTAATCATAACCATTTGCTACAATGCTTTTTGCATATTAAATATTGGGATTTTTCAAGAAAGTACATGTTAAACTGTGGATTATTTCTGTGTGCCCTTACTAAAAAATGGGAAAAGCTGATGTTTTAAAATGAAGTTAATTGCTTTTACATTTCTACTGCTTTTACACCCATGTATCAATGATGCCACACTTCTGTGTTTTGAGAATTCCATTAAAAAGCTATTAATTATGATGCATAAGTGACAATATTTAAGACCAATTGATTCTTTAGCTTAGAAGATTCAGTCAATTATTTTCATATATATACATTATTAATATTAAGTCTATATTTAAACATGTTTTCAATGCTGAATATACAGATTTTATATATAGACATCTTTTGAATCTCTAGATTCAAAATGGTATTTTTATTTACACAGTTTTATCACGGCAGACTGTGTGGTGATGAGGTCTTCAATTTGTGTGGGACTGAGGCTAGACTGGTCAAAGGAATTTGAGGGCATTAGTCACACGAGTTTCATCACATAATTATTGTAACAAATCCTTGCTCATTTAGTGCTAAAGAGTTATCGTGGTAGTCCATAACATGACTATTTCTGTCTTCACAGAAACTGCAGGGGCACAACTCCACATGTTATTACTACAATGTGCTTTTTAGACATCTGAGAAATAACTGCATTACCATTGAGTCAACAGCACTGCAGGGCAATAAGATGAGTTAGAAAAGAACTCTCAGCATGAAATTTTATCAGGTATTTGCAATAGTGGAGTTTCTTTAACAAGACAATGTAATATGTATGATACACAACTAAGTCTATCAGATCTCTCCACCTCCATGAAAGAGCACTGTGGATGCACTCTAAGGCCAGACTCTAACCGCTACTCTTGACTTTGTGATACAATGAAATGTAGCATTTATGTCATGCTTGGGATGATGGGGGGAAACATCAGCCCCTCTGGATGACCCACTGGCACCACCTCAATGGCCTCATGTTCTCCCACCCATTTCCCAGAAGCAGAATGGAGGAGCTCAGTATCGTGCTCCCCTTGCCCTGTAGACTAAGACATGCTGTCCCTTGATAGAGCAGCGGTGTTACACAAGTGCTCATAGAATCATAGAATCGTAGAAAAATTTCAGTTGGAAAAGACCCTTAAGATCATTAAGTCCAGCCATAAACCTAACACTGCCAAGTCCACCACTGAGCCATGGCCCTTAAGCACTTGTCTACACATCTTTTAAATACCTCCAGGGATGGTGATTCAACCACTTCCCTGGACAGCCTGCTCCAATGCTTGAACTGGAATATATAATAATTGAAATAATTGCAATGTAACAACTGTTCCAGTGCAGAATTTTTTCATAATACCCAATCTAAACCTCCCTTGCTGGAACTTGAGGCTGTTTCCTCTTGTTCTTATCATAGACTGCTGTGAAGCTCTTTGCAATGCATTCAAGGACAATCCATGTGCTCTAAACGGTGGGATGCTCTGGACCTGCAGATAGAACAATAACATACGTATTATCTGTGGAGCACAGATAATATTAAAGGGGGCCGAGTACAAGGAGACAATCAAGGAGAAAGGTTGTTCCACAGAGATACGGTGGCTGGGCCAGGTTTGCTCCCTAAACAATGGTAGTGTCACAGACTGAATGCAGATCTTTATGTTTGCATGTAGGTTGGAGTGTGGCATAACTCAGACTATAGAAGCACTATAACCAGCACAAACAGTAAATGAGAATTTATGAGGATAAATTGCCAACTAGAATTGGAAAAGGTACAGGTTTATAGCAAAACAATTTGTGATTGCTTAAATGATTTGTAAGTTGATTGGCTTAACTAGGCTATTCATTTACTAGTCATGAAGCTTTTCAAGGTTATCTGGGGCTGCCTGCTCTCATCTATCTCACTTTTCCTGTAAATATGACATGACTATACTCACTGGCTGACTAGTTACAGGCTTACTCATCTCTGTCTCTGGAAGACTACTTGGGTTCAATCCTCTAGTAAACTGAAACCAGTAAGGACAGATCCTCATAAGATGTAAGCAGGAAGAGTGACAAAAGGATCTCAGCAAAGTTGTATAAGAGTAAACTAGCTACCAGATCTTGAAAGCTAAAGAAGTAACAAAAAATTAGAAAATCCAAAGTTAAACTAATTCTTTAAGCTTCATTCAGACTGTTGTGTTCGGGTTCTGTTCAGATATGTGTGAAATTATGTACCAATGAGCCACAATTCCTTGGCAGTAAAATGAAATTAAGTGTCCATCTGCCTTAGCTTGGTCTCTTATTTCTTGCTAATAAAACTCCTCTCAGCAGAGAGCTGATAAACAATTTTCATTTGCTTACAGTTGCTTCTCGACAGATGCACATGTTCTTTTGAACTCTTCCAATCACCCTCTAATTCCTCCCAAACCAAACTAACAGTAATTGAAGCTGCAAGTGTATGTACACACATATAAAAGAATAAACGTGTTACACCTGAAGAGGAATACAGTGATTGTCAATGATGAATTTTAGATTTAGAAAAAGACTATTTTCCTGAGATTATAAGTAATGCTTACAACACATTCACCCAACATCATGAGCACTGTGGGTATGTTGTGCAAGAGAAGTAAAAGACAAACCAGAAGACAAGGCAGTTGGGCATAAAAAGCCTACTCTCATCACAACATGATGCTATATTTGAATTCTGAAACCAGGAAAGATGTTGTGCCTGTTGGAATCAGCTTTCAAAATGCTTTTCCACTCCCTCACCAGCTCAGGCCTGTCTTAGGTGCTGTCACCTCCTTCACAGGAACAGGTCTGACACACTGTAAGCATCTCCCATGAGCAGTACCCTGCCTTGGGATCCTTGAATCTTCTGTCTCCACCAGGGAACTGCTAAGAAATTGTGCCTTTAGAACACGGAACAATGCATGCACTGAATGCTGTTTTTAAAACTATTCCAAATAAAGGACTAAAATAGAAAATATGGTGATTGATCTTAAAAACCAACAAAGCGAATCAAGTACATCGTAAATTACAGACATGAAAATAAATAAATTACAGTAGGAGGTACCTAGACTCCTGTCTGTTAAGAAGGCAGGATGCATAGCCTATAAATTGAATGAAATATTCTAAACCATATTATTCATACATGATGCAAGATTGCTGCTGGGCAAAAGTTTATGATATCTAAATAAATTTTTGTTAAGTGCTATTTTTTTATAAAGCCTGATCCAGAGAAGACCATATTTAATATACAAAAGTTGAGAACTAGTATGATGTTTCTTTCAGGGTTATATGAGGCAAGTCAGGTACAACGGAAAATTGATGTGAGCATACTGTTTGTACAATAGGAAATTTAAAGGATAGAATGCAAAACATAAAATTTATTTCTAATCGCTCTTTACTTGCCAATCTATAAGGATCACTGAGAAGGCTGAACAGCAACGTTGTAGAAGATTAAATTTTCAATCAAGTGCATAGGCAGCCAGTGACAAAACTAATGTATAAAACATAATGAGAATAGGAAACATTGGGACTGAACTCTAAACTGCCTTCTGATGTACGGATACATGGACTCAGCACAATAAAAATAATAGATTGGAAGGCCAAACTAACTGTAATATTCAAATATTGCCCAAAAACCTGTTACAGTACCTGATTTCATCAGTGCTTCTTTAGTTTGTCTTACTGCTTATGTCTGGCTTTGAATATTGATTTGAACTTTAAAGCTGAATGTAGTTGCATAACGCAGCAAGAGAGTCATTTGTAGCATTGGGAGCAATTTAGTCCCTACGAAGAATCTCTACCAGTTTTCTAGCCAAATGATAATTTTATTTCAAGGGAGAATCTCCACAGTAATTTTCATGCTACTTATATATTATGTTAAGTACAGGCAGGATTTAAATATTTCACAGGCTTTTTGTACTCTCCATTAGGGAGGGTATGTCACCACGAGGTAAGTGGAAATTCTATATCTGTTACCTCTTCTTCAATTATAGTAACAAGCTAAGGAAAAACACAAAAAGTGAAAGAAGTCAAAGTTGGAAGACAATGAAAATGCAACCATATTTAAGTTTTGCTTTTGGAAACAGGTATTACCTCCCAGAATCATGTTTAAATTAGTTCTAAAAGGAACACCTGAACAGACAGAGTTAAGGGCAACAACAATGTTTTGGAGATCCCAGAGAAGAGTCCAAAATCTGGTATCTTAGAATCAGGTTACTCTAAAATCACAACAGAGTTCAGTAGAAACATATCAGGTAAATGGTATTATGGACAAAGCAAAACCAGGTATCCCCTGGTAAAACCGATTATATTTTGTCTCTCAAAGAATATCAGAAAACAAATTATGAGTAAGCTTTGCCAGAAAACATATGAGTTAAAAAGTGCAGTTACTGGACAGACAATTAACTCAAGCTTTTTCTACTGTTAACAGAATACACTAAGACACATATTTAGGGCAAAAATATAACTTTGTTGACCCAGAAATATTTAAATCAAGTACACCGTATTTCCCTTTATCTTTTCTCGTTGAAGTATGAAGTATATATAATCCTTACATGAATGGGTCTTCGAAAATCCTTTGCAGCAAATTAGTCCCTAAAATTCAGGGTATTTCTTTGCTCTCTATTTGTACAAGTTATGAATTTCATAGAAGCATGGTAGTGGCTTATCTTTACAGTGCAAAACTGTTAACAGGGGTGGTGACAGGCTGTCAGTCCCTAACAGTACTGGCACCATGGGATTCCTGGAGTCTCTGAATCGAATTCTGATTTTAGCTTTACTAACTTTTTCCCATGTGAGTCACTTTTATTGAGGGTAGTCATTCTTAAGAATCCTGAATATTAACTTAATGAGGGCGAAAACTGTTGTTGATGTGCTGTTGCAACATCTCAGCTTTGCTGCAACTGTAGTTAAGTATTGCAAAGTCTTATCACAATCAGTGCTCCAAGTCGGCCATGAATTGACCGTTCTATTAGTTTGTTCAGTTTTTTCACTACTGTCAGTCTAAAAATGGGAACAGATAGGTTCAGTCAGGAATTGTCATGAAATACATGATTCTGCCTCTCTATCTTCTGTACTGATTATTGCAATGTCATAAGCTAAAGTGCTTTTATGAAAGTTGTATGAGTGGCATAATTTTAGGTTTTAAAAAAGGAAACTGTTGACTGTTGAAAAGATGACAGAGATTGGGGGAAAAGAAGAAAAATACCATCAGAGGCATTTATGCAACACCGTGAGGCAAAGGCCATCATTTACAGCTTGGCCTCCAAAAAAAAGAATTTTTATAGAACATAATGATTTAACTATCAAAAACCTCCATTGTAAACATTCTGAGATAGGAAAGAATAACTGCACCTTCTATCACATTGGTGTTCAATCTATAGAGATGTGACATTTTGCCAAAATTATTCTGCAGCATATGACAAGGAGTTGTTGCAATTTTTCTTTCAATTGTTGCACAGATTCTGCCATTTTTCTTTTTTAACAGGAAAAACTATGGTACATTATTTAGACTTCACCGAATGGAGTGAAAACTACTATTTGATTGCACTGTTGTAAAGAACAAAGAAAGAAGGTCACATAGGGAAAAAGAAAGTAATAGCAAGTCAAGAAGAAAGTAAGAAAATTTCAGTGAAGAGATCAACTGTTTATCTTAAGCCATACATTAAAAAAAGCCACTAATTTCCTGTCCCAAACATGCTTTAAGTTACTATAAGACTGCTAACTAATGCTGAAATTATTTATGTCCTGGTCAGACTTCCTAGAAAGAATGGACTGCTATGAATTGTTTTAATAAATATATATGAAGTCTGAAAAGATAAAGATGGCTTGTCTAGAATTCTTTTGTACATGTCTAGTCATCACAGCGTTCTATGAATAGCTTTATGTGGGATGAAAAAAGACTTGAAGAAACTACAGCATTACTAGAAGTTGTAGGCAAGTAAAATTGTAGGAGATAATTAATTTTCTCAGGAATGTGAAAGTTCTGACATGTATGCTTGTGTATATCTACATTCACGCAATCACAGAGATGTGTATGGAAACACTAGTGTTCCAGGTCCATTTCCTGGTCATTATTGGGGTTGAAAAGAAATTTTTTTAAATTAAATTGTTGTGGGCATGGAGTATGGACATTAGGACTCTTCTAGTTCTACGGTTATGGACTGTTGTGGACACAGTTTTAAGCTGAAGACAGGTCATTGTCTAAGTTACAGTGGGTTTAGGGTCACCCACTTTGCAAACATTGGTGAGGTTGCATCACAATCCTGGTAAAAACTTTGCTCTGTTGTTTATTACACAAATATAACTCTATGATACTGCAAGTTCACTACTTCTCTAGAAAATTGTAAATTGACTTGGGCATGTTTAAATATCCATTTTGAATTTCCGTTCCCAACTTATTTCTGTGCATATTTGGTTGAATATAGCCTGTCTCTTACATATCTTAGAAGATTTTCTTTTTTAAAAAAAAAAAATTAAAGTGCATATAGTCTAACTGCCTTTTCACAATGCAGTAGGAGAATGGACATACCTCCAATAAGGTTGTAATACCATCCACCTTTTTTAAATGTTCCATACTAAATGAACAATTAAATAAAAATATCATGCTTTGCCAATAAGTCATTAAATGTCTGAACAAGTACGTGACATTTTAAGGAGGCTGTTCATACAAAACCCCACTGTATCTTATATTTCAAAGATCCTTTAAAAAAGAAGCCCAATTATTCTGTCAGCTTCATTTTGGAAATCCAGAGCAACTCTGCCAGTTTCATTCAGACTAATGGTGAGTTCATTCAGACTTAAGCCTCTCACTAGGGCTGACTGAGCCAATCAGAATCTACAGGAGCCCCCTTATTGAATGCAACAGGGCTTGAATTTTAGCTATAGCATACAAAATTAACAGGTCCTGGGTCAGCCAGGCAATGGGCAAAGCCATGTCCACACACGGGCACAGAATTAGCCAGTAATATCTGATCCTCATTAATGTATGTTCATTTTTGCTAGTGGTAACTGGTAGTGTTTGGCGATGGCTCTGTTGTAATGATTATTGTTTCTCTCCCCTCTGCAGAGGCTGAAATTTTCTTCCCCATCTGCCTCCCACTGTTCATGTACACTTTTTCTTGCATTTCATTTCACATTCCTGCCAAATTACTTGACATCATAGCTGGGTGCCCAAGGAGGTGCTGGTTCTCTTGAAGAGGATACATTATAATTTGAACAAAAAACTCTGAAATTTGCTTGTCTTTGCTTAAATCCTAGGAAATGTCACTGACTCTCCATGTCTGACCTACTGTACTTGCACATCTTTGAATTTGATTAAATTTTCTTTCTTCATACTGAAACACAGCATGTAAATGCTTGGAGCTGTTCACTGTACACTTGGGAGTTTTTCCTCCTATTTCTTTAAGGCTTTGGAGCTTCGGTAGTTCTAAAACTGAATATGTACAAGGAAGAACAAGTATACAAAAAGGTAAATCAATGGAGTTTATGTCCATTTTTAATCACAATCTCCAAAGAGGGAGAGAGGAACCAAAACAAAGATAAAGGCAAGCAAGACCGTATTCTTCAATTCCACTGGGACATGTCACTAATAGTAATAACTTTCTTTCTGTGATGCTCATTCAATTTCTCTGAACTTGCTGGAGTTCTGAACTCACTCCTTGAAATATCTTAGAATATATCTTATTAGACTTATGTAAGAAAACCAGACAGTTTTCTCCCATAAAAATCAGAGACACATATAGGACAATGGTGTACACTACAGAATCATTATTTTTCAACTGACCATAATAAAAAGAAGTTAAAGGAAATATATATAGAAAAGTCTTTCTAGAATTATAAAAGTGAAGATTTTTCTTAGGAAGGTCTTACGTGACTATATTCCATAATACAAAAATATAGGGGAAAAAAAAAGTGAGCTATCACTTCATTTTAAAAGTCCACATTCTAAAGTCTTTTTCTGGAGCCGTAAAAACTTATTTGACCTTTGCTTCTTGATTAAATAGAAGAGCTGATAGAATAAGCAGATTGCTAGCTATTCTTTACATGAATCAGCAGTGCTGTGACATGATATACTGGCATTAAGCTTAGACACATTTAATGAGTCAAAAAGTCTGGTAAGATTCAGGAATCTTGGGTTGTTTGTTAGATTGTAAGATGTATTGTTCCTTGCTGATCTCTGATTATTTTAATTTTTTTAGAGGAGTGCTTTAAAATTAAATGAAAAGTAGGAAACCAGACACTGTCCCAGAGTCAGGTCCATTTGGCACCTACATATGCACTTCTACTTCCTGAAAAATTTTATTGAAAGAATTTGTAACTTTATTGTAGCACCTTAACACACACTTGTCCCCTGGGTTTGTTGGCTTTGTTTTTTTGTTTATTGGGGTTTTTTTGTTTGTTTGTTGTTTGGGGTTTTCTTTGTCTTGGTAGTTTTTCTGTTGGGTCACTATCAGGTTTCATTGCTGTTGGGGATTCCAAAGTAATTAAACAAATACTAAGTGTGGTCTAAACTCTACTCTGAATGAGCTTTAATACTGAAATATTTTTTTTAAAAAAAGCTCTTCCACAATCATGGGTGAACAGCCAAATTTTTTTCTTTCCCATCTTTGAGCTACCACCTATATCGTCTTTGTTCAGCTATAAAAACCTTCACACATCCTCCATGCCTGTTAAGCACAAGTCAAGCAGAACTTGACAATTACACAAAGAGAACAGTCAGACAAGGATGCCTAAGCAATTCAGTGATGCACAACCTATGGTCCATGGACCAAATCAAGGCCATTAGACTGACTCAAACAGCTCCTCACAATCCCCTTACTGACCTCCTATTCTCTCAGAAAAGAGAAAAGCAAACTATTTCATACAAAAAAGAAATCCGCCCAGTAGTTTGTCAGTCAAGGCAGGTACTACACCACACTGGCTGGTCTACTTTTGAGGTAAATAAAACTTTTAATTATTTTAATTTCTCATTAAAATCCCCCCAAACTCTGCCTAGATCATAGGTCTGTCTGGTTCAGAATGTTATTTTTCATAAATATCCCTCATGATTTTGATCTCCAATTTAGATCGGAATAGATTGAATAAAATATTTATAACTTTCAGGGAAAAAAAATAAACAGACTTTTGTATCTGAAATTTGTAGGAAAGTTTGTAGACAAGCACTTTTCTCACAGTTCTTCTGATGGGAATAGTTGGAAGTCTATGGATCTAGAGATAAACCCAAACTTCAATGACTGTCATTGTCTAAGTTAGAAACACACTAAAAAAAAAAAAAAAAAAAGTTATGTATTTTCATTAGTTAATCTTACTGAGTTTCAACGTAATATGTACTACAAAATCAAAAGCTCAAGCCTCATTATCTGTTTATATACGAATACCATGGCTATGGTTACTGGTCGCTTTACTAATGACATTTGCAGCATCTTAACAAAGCCAGATAATACACATTCTTTTGATCATTAATTTTATTAGTAATTAATGGTGCACGATTGCATGTTATGATCAGTCAGGGTTTTTTTGAGTTTAGTAAGAACACAATTTATTGCTGGCAAATAGATTAGACAGCAGAAGAATTAAGCTGGAGTTACGAAACAGATCAACTCCAACTTCTCTACATGCAGCAAATAAAGTACCACTGAGCTGTAGTAAAGTCAGGTGGTTTTCCAGTGGGTAGAAATATTACTGTGTTTTCTTAGTGAGGGAAAGCTGATTATATCTTTTTCTAAATTTTAATCATTATATTAAAGATAGAATAATGAAAATCGGAAGGCTTCTAACAATAAAATATTGATAAATTAAAGCATTCTTGTGTTATGGAAGAAGGAGGATGGCCAGAGATGTGTATCTAAGAAAGGTTGATGCATCTGGGGCAGCTGACTTTTTTACTTATGGGAAAAGAGAATTCTGAGCCTATCTTGTTCTTAATGGATAACATAATACTCAAATCTATCTTAATGCAAGTTTTCTCAAGTGCTTTCCAACAGACATTGTCATTCCTGGAAACTATAGTGAAGAAAATGTCATTGTCATTGCTGCTTTAACAAATGAGCCAAAATGAGTAACTACTGAGTTACTTGCAGATTGACTGCTGATTTTGGCAAACTCTCCTAGTTTAATGGGTCTGTGACCATTATGACCGTACAAATATATTGCTCCAGGACCTCTCGCAGTCTCACTCTCAGCACTGAGAGAGCGGTGACTCAGCAGTCAAGTCAAAAGACACAATTCACTGGGTTCCTGACTTACGTTTTATTTTTCATAGGGTCTAGTCCCATGCTTGAGATGAAGCTGTCACTGTGCTCTTGAGATATTTAAGGGAAAGTCAGCTAGACTCAACTTATCAGAGGCTTAAAAAAGCATGGTGTCATAGAGACTTAGGGGAGACTGCACACAAATATATCTACTATTCACATCCTTGTAAAGTGATGAAACCATCTTGTATGGGCCACTTTAGGGGACACCTGGGAAGAAACTGATAGGTTTCAGCAGCAAGAAAAAATGCTGAGAAATGTCCTTGAAGGCTACAGAGCGTGACGCTTGATTTAAGGAGGTGGCAGCCGCATAGCCAAAATGGGCTGCAGTTTCCTTGGCTCTTCTTCACCTCATCTACAAGAAATCTCCTAGTCTCCTACAGAAAGTTCTGATAGTAATGTACATAAAATTAAAGTACCCAGTCTTTGGGTCTTTCACCTACAGTTTGCAGAAGTGATGAAGAAAAGTAGGAATTAGTTTTTACTTATATTTAGCAACTTTTAACAGCGGTACAGTGAATCATCAGCTGCATTTCAAGAGAGTGTATCTGGAGTGCAAATACCAGGGTGCAATTTCTGACACTTCAACTTTTAGTTGGTATTCTGTTTTTTTTTGAGGTTTTTGTTTGTAATCTTAGGCTGTGTTGAGATTACACGAATGCTGCATGGTATGATTTCTTCTCAGCTTTGCCCAAAGCCCCATTTCTCAGGCTGAAGTCTTTTCAAGTCTCCTTTGCTATTCACAGGAGAGCTACATCCAGTATTAATGAGACGACAATATCACCAAAACCTTTCTAAAGGAAAAGAACATTTAACTAGGAAGGTATGATCATATCTTTGTGTGAGGCAGCTTTTTGTAAAGTGTGAAAGAGTGAAAAGTCATTAGAATCGCCATTTTCACCAAGCCAGTCTGGTTAGCTCAGTAGTTAGGAATAATGTTCATTAGAGCTGCCATCTACACCCAGTGGAATTTCAGTTTAATGTATAAACAAAGTGCAACATAGATCCTCCTTTTCTAGAAGTGCTTGTTTGCTGCAATGCTGATTCAGCTCCTCTAATTCCATAGATTGAGTACATGCCATCAGAGCTTATTTGGGCTAACTTCCCTTAAAAGAGTTACAAGGGGTAGAAAGCAAAAACTGTAAAAATGTCAGCTAGGAATATTTTAGTTCTTTGCACAGACCCCTTAGGATGTAAATTAACACTCAACTACTGTTTCTGTAAACTAGCACCCAAATGTCAATATGTGATAAACCCGTCAAGATGTTATATTACTTCCTCAAGTCTGTACTTGCTGTGATAAGTTTTAGGGTAAATTCAGAGTAGAAGTTGTAATCTATTTTGTTTTCTGCTAATTGCACTAATTAACTGACAATAATATGGTATAAACTAGTAGTAGGGATGTTACATAAATAGTGGTTCAAGGACATTTAAGATTTTTTCCTAGGACTTAGAAAGACAAACTAGACTAAACACCACAGCTATAATAGCAATGATTTTTTTTAAAAAAACTATTCTTTTTGGAAAAAGCCTACATACTAATTTGCACCCTTTGATATAAGGATATCATATATGTCAAATCCTTTGTAACTTCTTTGAAATAAAGATATCCTATATGTTAAATAAATATTTTTTTGTCCATAAACAACAGTGAAGCACCTATATAGTTCTGCATGATGACTACAGAAAAACATCTGTGCAAGATTCGGGTATAACAGCTGACATCAACATTATCTGTTATCATTAGATAAACAACCAAAAGTTTCCCACAGCTGTAGAATTTCCTGTATCTATTTAACTAATGGAAAAGGACAATATACAAAGGTGGCTTTATAATGTAATTAACCATCTCTTAATTTAAGCACTACCTAGAGGTATTCATGTAGATTTCTGTAGATCTTATACCAATCTTTTGACCATTTTCCCCTTCCAGTAACTATAAGACTCATCTGGCTACTGTGCCCCAGTTTTGTGTGCCCCACAACAAGAAAGATACTGGAATAAGTCCAGTAGAAGGCCAAAAATGGAGCTTGGAGGCTTGGAGCACAAGATACAGAGAGGTTGAGAGAGGGATTTGTACAGCCTAGAGAAAAGAAGGATAATGAAGGAAACTTGGCCTTGAACTACCTGATGAGATGTGATAGAGAAGAAAGAGTAAGACTCTTCTCAGAAATGCTGAACAAAAATACAGAGTTCAACAGACAAAACAGACAACAAGGGTGGTCAGACACTGGAACAAGTAACCCAGAGAGGTTGTGAAGTCTCCATCCTTGGAGACATTCAACACCTGAATATCAAGGCTCTGGACAACCTGATCTAACTTTGACAGTAGATGAAAACTTCAAAATCCAAAGTTGTTTCTACTTTTACAGGGGCATTGGACCAGATGACCTCCAGAGACTCCTTTCAACCTAAATTATTATGTGATGCTATGATTTTCAGGGAAGAAGAATTTTAATTTGTTTATTTAGGCTGAAAGATTAGATTTTGTAGTGTTTTTTTTCACAGGGCAATTTTGTGAAGGGCTTCATCAACCTAGAAAAAAAAATATTTTTCAGTGGAATTTAAAATCTGAAAATATCTCTGACATTAATTCATTAAGTCTTTAAAGATACTTTTCTGCAATAGTATCACTGGTAGTGATATCTTCATAGCATATCAAAATATTCATAAAGACTGCAAAATTGTATGATAAAAGAAAATTATAGAGGAGGAAAAATTGAAATCTCATCCCTTCAGGCATTGCTCTGAGTCAATGAAAATAGTGGCATTCAAATTTTCCAGCAGTACTGCCAAAATTAGGAAACAATGAAAGATTATTTGCATAAATCATATCCTGCTAGGTATAACGTATAAATCCAAGAAACAGGTTCCTGCAGAAAGTGTTGTTTTTGTGAAGAAAGTTTTGCAGCCTAACAGTCCGTGAATTCCACTTCTGAACACAAGAGAAAATTAATGAGCATGCAGGTTTTGCACCACTGCTTTTCAAGCCAGCCAAAATCTCCTCAGAGAAACAGTGTCAAGTCAAATATTTGTAAAGGAGATGCAGCACTTCCCATAATTCCCAGATGGTCGGAATCCAGATTCCCACATGGGAATTGGAGTAGAAAGAGTGTTACCATGACCTACAGGAGCTTATTTCATCCACTGGCAAATGTATATACTATGTGTTCCTTTCTATGTTAAAGGCTGTTCAATGCAGCCGATAAGTTTTAAGAGCTTTTTCTACACGGACAAAGGCTCCTCTGAACCAATTCTGATGAACAGTTCAGAGCCCAGCATGACAGTCAGCACTCACTAATTTATGGAAAAAAACGAGTTGCAAATAGAAATTGTCAACAGGAAAAATAAAAGTATCAACATAAATGAAGAATAGAGAGACCCTAATATATATCCACCCACTTGCAATCTAACCTAAGTCAGCCCTGAGGTCTCTTTCGTCCTGGAGCTAGAGAGCCCAGCTAAGCTACAGAAATCTCACTAATGACCAATGGTACAAATGACCAGTATTTCCTTCACTAGAGCCAAATCTTCTCTTTCCACTTTACAAGGCCACTCTCCCTGATGCAGACAACATTTAATTGCCAACCACCACCAGACCTACACAGGATACAGCCTCAGTTTTTGGCAGAGGTGGTTTAATGAATTTGTAGATTTTTCTCTTCACTATCGTAATCTGCCTGATGGTGGAAGAAAACCAAAAGCTATCATCTGAACCTCTGGATACTGCTCTTGGCATGATATTAATGTTGGAAAGATTTCCGGAGCACCTACAGAAGAGTCATGCATCAGGTGATGCAGGGATGATTGCGAAAGCTCAGGCTGTGGGGGGACAAAGAGGGAGATGGTGGTCCTGAAATCCCAGGGCTCCCTTCATCCTTGCCCAACACTGGGCAAATCCATGCCTGAGGTGATGACATTTAGCTCCATCTGCCACAAAGCTCTTAGCTTGAGTTCCCATGCGCTCAGCCTGCTGCCAGTGCAAAACCTGGAGCTCTGCCACACGGGAAGGAGGAGTCCATTACACTGGGAAAATCGTTTTCGTATCTCCAGAAGCCAGCATTTCCCATGCCACAGGGAAGAACGTTAGCTGTATCTGTTCCATTCATTGTTGCAAAAATGAAAGAAGGATAATACCCAGAATCCCTTTTTCACAACTCCTGCCATTTTAATTACCCAATATAATCCATTTTATCTAGGTTAAGAGATAAATGCTTCAGTAAAAAAAAATAAAAAAATAAAAAAAATTAAAAATAATACATAAGATAGATACTTTTATTTAATGTTAACTTTAGGAAAAAACCAAACTAACCCTTATCTAAAAATAATGTAACAAGTCAGAAATGTCAAAAAACAGCAATAAAAAGGAAACAGCATTTATTGATGTTTTGTTTCATGCTTGTATCGTCTTTTCTGGCAGTCAAAAGGAGCAGACATTTTCCTCTAAAAGGAAAACAAAGATTCCTAAATCATCATACATTTCCATTCACTGGGGCAATGAGAAAAAAAAAGCAGGAAATATTCATGATCTGCACAAAAGATACAAAAGTCATTACTGCTGTGGGGGAAGACAGGAAGTGCCCAAATTCAAAGCATAATAATAAGGAAGGTAGCAAAAGGGACCTCTTGGAGTTCTTTGTTGTAATATAAGCATAATAATTAACCAAAAAAAAAAAAAAAAAGAGACTTATATTTTGAATGTTGTAATTCAAGTGAGCCTGAGTCAAACAGCTGCTTTATTAGCTCAAAACACACAGAAGAGAGACAGAAGGTGTAGTGGGTGTCAAATGCTGCCGGCATTCTGTCACATTTATAAGTCTTAATTTGCATATATGCACCTACTTGCACTTTATAGGTGCGAAGGTCAATTACTCCAAGCATAATTAACATCTCACTGCCAAAAGTTGTTAAGCTATTTAGGCAAAATGAAGATTTGAATAACATGATAACTAGGTACTATATTAAAGGATGAGTAATAAAATTTAGGATCTGAAAAACTTGGCTCATTTAGAATATTGTTGGTTCCAAGGGAACATAATTTGAATTAATAAAATCAGAAGTAATAGAAATGACTGCATTCTGTAGCATAACTAGGGAAAAAAGTGTGTGAAACTCATGCAAATTAGCATGAAAGAAGCTTGAAGAAAATGTTCCACAAAGTAGGAAAAAAAATATGTCTGCTTCTGAACAGCAAGAGAAGGAGTGGGGGGACGATTAAGGGCAGATTTTTGGCACCTGCAATGAGGTAATCAAGAAGGCAGTGCCAAAATCTTTACTCAGGTGCTTGGTGGGAGAATAGGCATCAGCCATAAATTGAACTGGGGGAGGTTCCATCTGGACTTAAGGAAAACAAGATGACTATGAAGATAATGAAGAACTGGAACAGGGGTCCAGAGAGGTTGTGGGATTTCGGTCCCTGGAGGTTTTCAGGTTGTAACTTCGTAGCCCTGAGCAACCTGCTTTGATTCCAGTGTTGACCCTGCCTTGAGAGCAGGTTGGGCCAGAGACCTCACAAGGTTTCTTCCAGTTCAGCAGTTCTATGACACGTGCAGTGATAGTTAAAAATAAAAACCACTCTAAAATGCCAGTATTGAAAGACAGTAGATGTATACTAGCAGTATTTATAGTTGCAAGCTCTAAAGCACTTCTCAGAAATGGTAAATAAGCTCTATGCCTGAAAGAGGGAGTAAAAACCAAAGGCCTGTATCTGAGAGGCTGATCAAGGAGTGGGCGTTTAAGCAATGTAATTCCCATATATTCATAATATGACCGTGTGATTGTTGTTGACTTTAAAAAATCCATAATAGCCACTAAATCTTATAAAGCAAGAGAAAACATGAAGCTAATGAATACTAAGTGATTAAATATGCATTTTATTTTTTAAAGAAACAGACTAAAGCTGTATTTAGATCTGAATAGCTTTCCAATCCAATGCCTATTCACAAATTCAAAATTAAATTATCCATAAAATCTTCTTTCTGCAACTTTGGAAGAATATTTAAACATCTTTGGCATATTAAGTAATATCTTTCTGGCACTTGGCTCGGCTATTTTGGGTGACAGGATGTACCTGTGAGGAACACCATTTTTGTAATAAGCATTAAATTATTGTATGAAGATGTCAGAAGTACAAAAGCTGGTGTCACAAAAAATAAAGGGTATTGCTCACAAGCTATGGAAACCAATGAATCACTGCAGTTTGGTGTTTTCAGAACACAAAACAGAATGGAGTAAGTTGGAAATCTGGATGAATCAAGTGGAGAGATGGCTATTCTGGGTGGCTTCATTCAGTTATTACCAGTGGTTGCTTTGACTCCAGCATCACCTGGACTATTAGAACAGAAAAAGTGAAGATGCCTCATTTTCCCTGGCAGTTCTGAGAAAAAGGACAAAATATGGTTTTATACACCAAGCATTAAAAATGTTTGGCAGAGAGCTCTGAGAAGGAGAACACTATTAACTACAACAGCAGTTGTACATCTTAATGTTCACACACTATGTTTTGAGCACTATAACCCATTCTACTGGAAGACCTGATAGTCATAGACTAAGATTTTTATGTTTTTTTTCCCAAATATCACTTTTTAAAGTGAGAAAAAGAAACTTTGCACACCTTCTGCTCAAAAATACGACCTGAAAAGTTGAACTGGCCTATGATTTTAACAGAGAAGTATGATTCAGTGACATGGGTTATTCGTTTTTATCAGAGTCAGGTTGATGGTTGGACTAGATGATCTCAAAGGTCCCTTCCAACCTAGACACTTCTATGATTCTATTATTCTGTGACTGATGATGATTATGTGTCGGCCTTTCAAATGGGGGAAACAAAAAAACCCCAGAAGATTGCCTGCTAAACCAAAATTAATACTGCTAAACTTCTGTGCATAGTTATAGCCATAAAAAGATCCATATAAACACATTTTCCAGTTAAATAGAAAATTTCTTACCTATGTTAAGCAACTAATAATATATTCTCATATTGATTTAAAATTCTGTGGTAGTATAGCTGCAGCTGATATTTGGGTTAATCTACTAGGAATTTTACAGTGGGATATATAAAAACTACAGAGCAACCCTGCGAAGGATTGCAAGTATATTGTTATATGTGGTCTTTGGAAGTTTAGAAAAGGCACATCAACAAGATAAATCACAAATTTTCAGTTCAAAAGAAATTAAAGAAAAATATTACTAAGTGCTTGCCCTAGATTTTACGGAAAACAGGTCTTGCTAAACCTGATTTCATCCTCTGTTGAGCCTACCACTTTGGCTGACAAAGATAACCGTCAAATGTAAAATATTCAGACTTCTGAAAGGCCTATAAATGATAACTATGTAGAAAATTTGCACTATTAAAATAGCATTAAAGCATAGATTTAACTGACAAAGAACCGGCGAGACGATAAGTATAAAAAGTAGTCAACAGTGGAGTAACATGATTTGAATGAAAATGTCTGTAATGTAGATTTGTAGCTATAGCAGCAAGTCCTGTCCTACCAAACCATTTTATTAAGTGGTTTGAAATACACAACAGTGCTTCTGATGAAAATTTTGGATGACACAAGGATTGGCACAGATGAGAATACTGAAGGCAGAGCTCTAGAGCTCCATTCGCCCAAAAGATATGGGATACACCTGATCAAATAAAACCGACTACTTAATGGGTATCTGAGGTAGCCACCTCATTGTAAGAAACACCTATTTTTCATAGTCAAAGGAGAGAAATAGGCACTTTCAGATGCCTATGATAGTAGCACCCTAAAAGTTCTTTTTGCTCTCCACTGATGCTAAAGAAAATATAGGCTGACTCATGATGTTTTAAGTATTTGAAATTAGCTGAAGTCACTCCTATTCAGTATCTTTTGTAGTACAAATAAGTTATGTGTTTGGGAGTAAAGAAAATAGGTAAAGTCTACAGAAAGAAGGGTTGAACACTGGAAAACTGGGACTCTGGAAAGAACTGAGGGTTTGTGGTGAACATGCAAAGAAACTCATACCAAGTTTATGAAACATGAAAACCACAAAAATTTGGACATGAGCCAGCAATGCTTGCTCACAACTGAGAAAGCCAACCATACCTAGGATGTATAAATGGAAGAGTGGCCAACAGGTTCAGGGAGGGAAACTGCCCTTCTGCTCTGCTCTCATAAGATCCCACCTGCAGCACTGCTTTCATCTCTGGATCTTCAAACGAAGGAGATAGAGCTGTTTGAGTGAGCCCAGAGGTCAAGAAGTTGATCCAAGGGCTGGAGCACCTCTGCTGTGAGGACAGGATGAGAGAGTTGGGCTTGTTCAGTCTGGAGAAGAGGAGGCTCCAGGGAGACCTTATAGTGGCCTTTCAATTTGTAAAGGAGGCTTATAAGTAAGATGGAGAGAGACTTTTTACCAGGGTCTGTAGTGACAGGACAAAAGGCAATGGTTTTAACTGAAAGAGGGAAAGAGTTTGGGTTTGCATTTGATGCAATCAAGAAATATTTTATGATGAGGGTGCTGAGACACTGCGATAGGTTGTGAATGACCCATCATTGGAAGTGTTCAAGGCCAGATTGGATGGAGCTTTTAGCAACCTGATCTAGTGAAGGATGTCCCTGCCCACGGGAGGAAGGTTGGACTAGTTAATCTTTAAAGGTCCCTTCCAACCCAACCTTTTCTATGATTATATGTTAATTTTGGAAAATTTGGAAAATTTGAACCCACATATACATTTGAAGAGCAATTGATCCAATTAGTAGCAAAGGGAAGCACAGAAGCAATTTTACTTCCATACAGAGTACTGTAACTC
The DNA here is from genome assembly GCA_013400375.1 of Thinocorus orbignyianus. Taxonomy (NCBI): domain Eukaryota; kingdom Metazoa; phylum Chordata; class Aves; order Ciconiiformes; family Thinocoridae; genus Thinocorus; species Thinocorus orbignyianus. Next base: position 178,774 of record VXBW01005904.1, on the reverse strand, counting down.
CAATGCAGGGATACTGCATAGAATTAAAGTGTCTACATATTTATAAGGACATTGTAATACAAGACCTAAAGAAAGAGAAGAAAGAAATGATTCAAAGATTAGGGAAAATTTTTCTTTCAGTAAGAGGCTACAAAGCTCGAGCTGTTTAACTTTCCATCTGACGACCAAGAAGCGATTTGAATGCAATGCTTAATATAGTAGAAAAAGCCATAACAGGAACCACTGACTGTAAACTGTTGCCAGACATCTTTACAGTGGAAACGTGGCACACACTAATAGCAGAGAAAGCAGCCATCAGAACAAACTGCTCAAGGAAATGATGGCTTCTCTGTTACCTGATACCTTTCAATACTGAAGGCCTTGCAGGGAGATACATACGTCTTTGAAATACTAATGTTCTTTAGTCCAGTGCAAGTTGCTGGTTTTAGGAAACGTGACAATCTAATGGCTCTTCAAGCAGCCTCCTCTTATAGTCCCTGCTGGCCTTAAGCTCCCAAGTCTGGCTTCCTGTGGATTGGTGAGTGGAGAAAAAAGTTCAGGTGAGTACATGTGTACTGCCCCGGTTTCAGTCCTGCTGCAAGATCTACTGACACCAAATCCCTGAATTTACACATTTCTGTGAACACACTGCTTTCCAACATGGTTTAAACAGGTTCTCTAATCAGCTGGTGCGTTAGCATCATGTACCAAAGTGTGAAGAGAACAAAAGTACAGCTAAAGCCTGAAATGAAGAATACAGACGGGTATATGAGAAGTGTTAGTTTATGCGATTATCTACGCAAACACAAAGGATCACCTGGAACAGTGACAAGTGTGGAAACCCCTGAGTTTGCACCTGAGAAGACCTGTTAGATCTTCAGAGGAGGAAGATTTGGAAGAACTGCCATGGAGAAGAAGGTGGAGATCACAATTCAGTAGGCAGAACTCTCCCCCCGCCCTCTGCCATCGGTACTATGCTGGTACCTGACATGGTGTTAATGACAGCATCATAATTCTGGACACTAGCATTGTTGAATTTCTGAAAGTTTTGGAGTTTTAATCCCACCATCCTGCGTAATGCTGATTTAAAATTTAAATTTCATCAGTTGATTTTCCTGGCAGTTTCACTTATTTTTACTTCTCATTGTGAGTTACATCCACTGTTCAAATAGCTGATTGATTCTATCTTAGATAGCTGTAAGATGCATTTCAGCGCCTGGAAAAGTTTCCTATATATACTTATATCTATATATGTTATACTGATGGCAACACCCATTAGTATACATTAACTCACAGAAATAGTTTCAGAGTATATTGTTGTGTGCTAGGAGATAACAAGGCAAAAAAAGAAAAGGTGTGATTTGAATTCCACATGGATATTAAAATTGTTCATTTTAATGGAACTTACAAGAAAAGTTAAAGCATAAGAGTAATGATGTGCTTGCGTGTCTTTCTACATTCTTTTCTATCGTGCATTCATTACAGAAATGGGAATCTTGACACTTTCGTACAAAGGGTTTCTTTATTTTGTGGATACTGAAAAGGGAAATCTGCAAAGACAGGAGACTGTGAATAAACACTGAGTTCACGGCTCTCCAGCCTGTGCTTCCAAAGATAAGCCATTTCAGTAAAACACACTACGCCCTGCCCTGGCCGATGCCACTGCCCACTCTGTTACCCAAGTCACACATTCCTCTGCACTGGCTGCCTAAGACACTCAAAGAGGAGAGGAATCACTTTCTTCCTTTCTAACTTATCAGGTCTCATTAAGAAGAGTTTTTTCTTTCCACTGATTCTCAAAAAAATCACTCCTTCACACTGCATGCAGATAATTTTGTGCTCCTTTGGCTAATATAAAAAATGTGTTGGTTGTTCATAGCATCATACATCAGAATTCATATGTGTGATATATATATAGCTTATTCATACAATCCTTAGTGTACAGGATCTGAAAATGGTACCCATAACAGGGCAATATTCTTTACTAGTAACATTTGCTTCTAAAGCACCCAGGCCATTAAATCTGAAATCAGCACACAGAAATAAAAAGCATGTTTAATAAAAAAGGGTCAATTAATTTTATGAACTAAGAAATCATTCCAATGGAGAGAAAAGTATGGCAATGGGACTAAGGGCAAAGGATATTATAACATATTTCTATGATAATTAAAAAAAAAAAAAGAAAAAAAAAAAGCACTGTGAGGAATACAGATCAGGAAAAGCATGAGATAAAAAGGAGGTGATTAGAGAAAATGCACTATACCATCTGGATAATGTTTGACATCAGCAAAAAGCAAACAAGAATCTGAAGGAATACATGTTCCCAATTATAATTATACATAATATATCATAGCTGGTATAATGAAGACTCCTGTAGTTAAGGTTAGTTTCTAATTTCTGTGCTATACCCCACTTTTTCAGTTATTTGTAACATTTTATTTCACTTTTGGCAGTATCATGTCTTTTCTCTCACTAGTATATTAAGGAAGTTCCTCTCACGAATATCTCCTGTAACTGTTTCACACAAATGAAAGACTATTCCAGAAATATCACTGGAATAAAGAGTTCATAGTAAACAAAAACAAATTGTGTCCAATTCCACAAATATTGTCAGGGTATCAGACTCAATACAGTAGTTTCTTTTTGGCCCACAGAATAACTATATCTAGACTACGCTAAAATATCAGAGAGTTTGGTTTTATTAATTACCACAATTGTTTCTCAGTATTAAGTGCCTGAAATAACCATGATAAAAGAGTAGTCCCAGTCTTTCCAGGAGCAGCATTGAAAGGAGGATCCAGTGTTGCACCCTGAGGTGGCTGATGGCCTGGACAGGCTGAAGGCTGGATGCAGGTTGCTGTTAGAAAATTCCATGTTTATGAGAATGACCTGAAAAGTGTAAAAACGTTTTATTCCCATGTCTTGGAATAGGGAACCACATAGAGTTTTGGAGATATTATATAAATTGGTCTAGCCACTAGACTGAGAAGTTGTATCATTAATTTAATCTTGAGTCCTCACTAAGATGAATATTAAATCATTTCTCTTCATCAGTTCACCCAATATGTACAACAGCACTAAATTAGATATATTTTAATTGACTTATGCTTCAGGGAATTGCTAGTGTGCGTATTTATGAACTTCCTCAATATGAGCAGACAGCATTCACAAAATAGTGATGTGTTCTGAGCTCCTTCACAGGATTAAAAAGAAATGGTAAGCCTGGGTGAGATTTTGCAGTTGATCAAAATATCACTCAAAGGACAGAATGACACAAACAGCAAGCAAAAATGTCCAATTAACTGCTCATAGGACACCGCTGAGCTGCTTTGATATCTTGTCAACGTAGAGGCTAAGATGAATATTGCTCTTTGAACATTTTAATGGATATTAACACGTGTATTCTGCGACAAATTTGGACACCATCATCCTTCTGCACTCCTTCCACCCCCATATTTTAGAGCATATGCAGAAGTGTCGAAGAATATACAAATATGAGAATACACTGGTAAAAGAAGACCTAATCTGCTGGGCATCTGTACAGCTATAACCAGTGTAAAAATTAAGTCTTATTTATTTGGCTACAAACTTGTAAATACCAGGATTTAGGCAGGATGTTACCAATTGCCTGAGTAAGCAGAAAAGAGATTAGTAAGATTTTGTCACAAGTTTTAGTCATACGTCTATCATAATCAATGCCTGTTGTTATTTTAATTATGGTATTTGAAATTAAGCAAATGCAGCAATACCCAAATGCAATCAAGTGAGAAACAGTTCTCTCCCATGACAAACACCAAGATGGGCAATGACATACTTAATTTGGGAAGATACTTTTATCAAAATCTAAAGTGTAATTTATGAAGAAGATGAAAATCTCAAATGTTGTCCACCAATGGAGCAGTGGAACAGATTAAATAGTATGCATCTGTCTGAAAATGTAACAAGTTTAATAAAGCATTGATTAGAATTTCCAATAGAAGTTCCATTTCCTCAAAATATTTTAGCGTATAGGGTACGTTTATTTGATATGCATGCATTTCAAATTATTAGACCAATTTTCATTAGCAGTCCCTCTACTGGCACGCTTTTGAGTGCTAGAAATGGTTTACTCTGATTCATTTTCTGCGTCAGTACATAATTTGATGTCAGAATTAGCATTGATTTTGTTTAACCTCTTCCCTTTCACAGTATGCTTTCACTCAGGTTTGCTTGATCACTTTACTGCAGTGAAATCAGCAATGCTAAAATAACTAAAGAATTCTGTTGTTCCCCAGATAGTGGAATGAGATACGTGAGCAGGCAAGAAAAAGCCGTGGAGAGTCCATTCGTCCCGGACAGTGGTGGCAGAGGGGCACTGGCCCCCTTGGCTCAGTGACAGCCCAAATCCATGGCAGAGCCACACATCGCCCTCCCCTTCGGCTCTGGTACAGCCACAGGGTTCCCCTCAGAAGATTGCTGGGGATGGGATGTTTAACACTATACTATTTTCTGAATATTCTTTTAAAAGACAAATAAAATGTCTCTGCGGAAGTCTAATAAGGCAATATGTACGGAAATAGAGATGCAGCATTCACTAAGTAAATACTGAAGTCAGTGCAATTCTCTATTGACTTTTTGGAACAACCAATGTCAGCATATTAATACAAGATGAAAACAAATGACCAGACTAGAATCAGCCATCAATTGGGAGGCCTTAATTTCTCTCTACATTGTGCAGTATAAAAATATTAAGCTTTCTGACAGCAATGGCTAATTTTAAGTGAAGAGTTTATGGCTAAACTAGCAAAGCTGCAGTATTCAGCAACACTCCACTGAATCTAGTTTAGTCCACCTTGTAAAATTCATGCTTACTCTACAAAGCTATTTATACTTCCCTTACACTAAATGCCCAAGGACTCATAAAAACACTGTTTTTAGTCTGTGGGACCCTCCTATATCTAAAAACACATTTGTCATTTGCTAAATCTGGATTTAAAGCCAAAGGTTCATAATATTAAATAGGATTAAAACTGAATTCCCTTTTAAGAGAATGAGACACCACTTGTCCAAAGCCTTACTCTGTTTTTTAACATGATGAATTGTAAGAGAATTGAGACACAGTCTTTGCAATATGTGTCCTACAAACAGTTTGTCATATTTAATTAGTCATTGTCATTGGAGACAACTGATTTGACATTCCTGGTACTCCAGCACCCACAGAGGCACTTAAAACCTTAAATCACACCACAATAGGTAACTCCCTCTTAATTTTGTCTCTTCACATCTCTCACTATGGTACAAAAAGCATTCACATTCTCTTCCTTAAAAACAAAACAAAACAAATCAAAAAAATCTAAGAAATACAAAAACATGAAGATGAACACGTAGAAAATCTCTGTCTTCTTTATGATCCTGACCCATTCATATTTTTTTTCAAATTACTTCTGAATTGCCCTCCTCTGAATTATGTACTGTGCTATACCATTAGATCTACAGACAGCCTAGGCAAGTTGGGTATTTACAGTACCGTGCATATTTATGGTAGTCAGACACAATAAACAGATGGTTCGTGTACACGCAATGTCATTTTGTGCTCAGCAATTCACAAAAAGCTTTGAAAGGAGATGAGGTTTCACTATGATTAGGACTGTTGGTCAACAGCTAAGCATTTTTCAAGCATCTTTCTTTAGGTAAGCATCTTTCAAGAAAGCAAATGATTGTTTTCTCTTCCACCTGGAAGTGCAATATGAGCTTTGTTTACCCTAAAACTGGCAGCTCACATAATCTAGACTGTCACTTCTTTACCCATCATCTCCATTCCCATTTAACTCTTCATTTGATTTAACATTCTCAGATCTGGAAATTAAGTGCTTGCAGTGATAGAAAATTTCTGTAATATAAGTTTCTAATAAGGATGTATGACAAGCTCAAGACAAATGTTCCAGGCGTCAGGTTAGATGATTTACATTAGTTAAGTCCTAACAAGATCAAGCCTTTAATCAATTAGTTTGCCAGTTTCAAATGCACACAACTGGTTATTGGATAAAGTCCAGGTCACAGTGTCATGGTTTTCAAATTCTTTTTAAACAAAGAAATCTCACCACTAAAAAGCTCTGGGGTATTGTGCATTATTTCTCCTTTCATCAGATATCTGTCTCAAATAAAGACAGTAGAGGACTGAACCCCAAATTTGCCATTTCCCAGCAGAGTTGAACCAAGCAACTACTAAGGTTGTACATTGATTTGTCTTATAGAAACAGCAAATCTCTATGTACTCAACAGAAAGACAGCCTAAATTAGGAGTTTCTCTGAACCATGCTCTGCAAGCTTGTGAGAATACGTACTTCTCTCCAATCCTAAGAACTTTGGCCTGACTTGCACTTGGAATGTCACATGCACTTGTATTTTAAATTACTAGAGGGGAAAAAGGAGCATATCATCAAATTATTCTGAGCAAATAATTTTGCTGGTTTTTGAATAAATTACACAGCTACAAAGTCATTGGTTTTAATAAGTAATATTCCAGTCCATTCAATCACATTAAATGCAAGAAATTCAAGTATTATTTGACACCTGCATAAACACACCTACTTCCCACAACCTCCAGGACAGTGTAATATGGAGCATTATTCCAAAGCTGTGTTTTAAATATTTGCTTCACAAACCAAATGCTAAATGATAGGATTTTGTGCTAGCTCTAGAATTAGCTTGAAAGAGTTAAAACATATGTATTTGTATCAATCTAAGAATATATTGCAATAGCCTGATGTCGGCATAGCCTGTGCACTAAAACTAGTTCCACTGAAAAGGTTGCTGTCAAGGGCACGAGTTCTCATATACTCTTAAAAATAGGAATTAGATTGGTCTTAAATTCTTCCATCCACTGCTACTGAAGAACTATAGACAGTTGCTTGGTTAATGAATTCTTTGGTTTATTTAACAAGAATATGACATGTCTGGCCATGTTTATAGTTAGAAGGCAATCTGTTTTATGAGACCTGAAAATTCATACAACAGCAGAAACAGATAAAAAGCCTCATATTTTGGTTTTTTTCAGAAACAGTCCCTTTGCATGAACTTGCTGAGCCTCCACTTATAAAGCCTGCTTTTTATCCTGTGTAATTCATTATTTGAAAAAAAAAATCAAAGAATATTAAAAAATACCAACAAAATTAGTTACATGATTCGAAGGCAGATCTATATGAAGTATAAATTACACAACACACTCAACTCTAGGGCATAGAGAATTTCTGATTGCCTGTTAACCTAAAAATTAAGCCAGGATACAAAGTATGTATTTTGCTACAGTTTAGTGGGTCTCTTTGTGCTGTATTACCCAATTACTTTCTAGGACTAAAATAGCAGTGTGCTTACGTACAATAACTCAATGTAACTTAAGTTTTACCTTCACAGTTTTTTAATATTAACTAATTCTGAAGTCGTGGTTACCAAATACTACCACAACTGCACAGGTACTGTAAGGTTTTATACACAGTTACCATGTAAAATTCTGTTTCTTCAGATAACCTGATAGACAATATAGATGTATAATAATATAGTGTCATCTGCTCTATGAGAGTAACAAAACTCAGTCCACTGCTTCCTCTAGAGGTTTTCCCTTTTTAATGAATAAAACCTACTTTATGGATTTAGGTGTGGTTCAGTCTTGCTGCAGATTACTATTACATTTCCAGGAAATACAGTCAACAACAACTAAGAAAGCAAGAGGAACTTCAACCAGTTAACCTTATTATATATCCTCTACTCAGCAAACATCAGACACTCATCCCACAGGAAATTCTTTCCTTCCATTCCCATATATTCCTTTTTCACATTGTTGAGATTCACTCCTCCCCATATAGTGCCTCTCTATGGGGACTTTTAACTTACGTGTCTATTATTTTTCATCAATGTCTCCTTCTTCTACCCCAATTTAACCACTGCCACTTTCTTTCTCATTCCAAGTCATCCTCTTTACCAGCAGACATATAGATCAGGGGAAAAAAGTTTGCAGTGTTATTAGAAAGCTAAACTAAGAAGACAGGTTTCATTCTTTAAGATCAACTACTCATTCAAAAAAGTACCTCTCTCCCAGCAGCTAAAAAAGGCAAATTCTGACATTCATAGAACAACTTTGGAATTTGCTCAGCAATTACCTAAACTGTTGAATTACTAAGAAGGACAGCAAATAGTAAAACCTCCAAATATTTTAAAAAGTATCTTGCCTCAGAACTCAAGAAGTCAAAGGGTTGTTTCAAAAGTCATAAGAAGGGTTTTATGCTTTGTGAATGTGAGTAAAATTTCTACCTGCTGATACCAGACTCCAACCATCTCCAAATCACAGTTCTGCTTTCCTTCCCTTACACTGGGGAAGAATGAATAAGAATAAGCCATATAGCCATAGATCTAGCTTTTTTTACCCATTACTGCTTGAAATGGCTTTGAGAAATCCCTGTTAATTTATCTGCAGAAGAAATGAAAAATAGCTATTGTCAGAAGTATGAGAACCTAGAAAATGTGTGGCTAACATTTAGCCCCTGATTTTCTGGCTGGTGCACCACTTCTTGACCTAGGCAGCATATCCATCACAGTGGAAAGAACCTTTTTTCCCTCATAAGATTGTGCTGCAGAGGTAAAAATATCATTAATTCTTACAAATGGACAAGGAATGAGTTGTATCCCTTTTGTGCTAAAGCATCTGCTACACTATGATCATGTGAAAATGCCCTCATGGACACTTCCAGTAGGTACTTTTGGACCCTTCCATAAGTAAACAGCCACTCTTTTTGCACGTGGTACAAGGTCTTAGAGGTTTATCACAAAGGAGAATAAAGCTGGATCTTGTGGAAGTTCAGTTTCTCACTCAGTTCCCCAGAACGGCACTTGAAATCTGACAGTGCAACACCATACAAGGTAACTTCTTTACCAACTTTCTTTGGAGTAATAATTATTCAAAAGCTATAAATAGTTGGAGCTGTCTTAATATTTTTTTGCATCTCCTCTATCCTACTTCACCTATTTTTATTTTTCCCTACTTAATTTGGAAACTAATTGGGAGAGCATCTGTCCTTTCATTCTGTGTTCCTGTGGCACTATTGCCTAACACTCTAGTTCCCAGTTTTCACAACAGTTATAAAGATAGAGGGGAAAAAAATGTCTGAAAGGAGGAGTTGATTTCGTTTACTTTGTGTGATTAATGAAAAGCTCCTTAACTGCTTCAAAAACAAATATTTAATTTTTTTTTTTTTTAATCAGTTCTGGTTTACATTTTAAGGTTTCGCCAAAGGATCCAAAAGGATTAATTTACCTGAATTGGAAATTAAGATGATACAGAAAAAAAAAGTTCACCAAACTTTACTCCACTTCTGCCAATGTATTTTTTGCATAAATCATATCTGAAAGTTGGACCATCAGTGACATCACTATGATACAAAATGTTTGTAGTGGTATTTTACCAAGAGGAACTTGGCAAGATCAGGGGAAGAGAAGTCACTATCAAAGTGAAATGGCCAAGTATTTCAAGTTACTAGATAAGTGTAGCTTAGCCTTGTAGGAGTGAAAATGAAACAGAGGAAAGGAAAAGCTGAACTAAAATTAAGAGTGACAGAAAAGTGGCTAGGAAACAGGGGTTGGGATTTTAAAATTTGGATGCTAACAACGATTCATTCTTAGTCAATAATTTCACTCTTCAAAATCAATGCCTAATTAATTTCAGTGAAAGTCACAAAATCATAGAATTATAGAATTACAGTTTGGGCTGGAAGTGACCTGTGTCATGTAGTTCAACTCTAACAAGAAGTAGAACTAACTTCAAAGTTAGAGCAGGTGGCTCAGGGCATATAATTAGGGCTCACGGTCTATATAATTTTAGAAATCATTTCAGGCACTTATTTTAGAAACATTCAAAGGGAGCTTTGAAAATTTGGGATCCAGAAGTTCTGTGGAATTTAAGTTGAAGGACAGTTTATGCTAAGAAAGAGACGGTTCTATTGACAGAACTTCTATGGTAAATGGAGGAATCTAGTCTTAAAAATTAGTTTAATAAGTTTAATTGCATATTTCTAAGGGGACAGAGACCTTCAGAGTCCATTAGAAGGGGCAGAAACCCTTTGAATACGGGACAGAAATGAAGAATGAGCTGTATTTTGCTTGCTTGCTCGGGTTATAAACAGGTAAATGTGAGAAGGTTTATCTGTCAAAACAAAACCTGCAATTTTCAAACACCTATGGACAAACTGAGCTATAATTCTTCTTAGATAAGTAGAATACATGACAATAATATACGTGTGGGGAAAGATCTAAGCCAACTCATTCAATGGTCATTAAAACCTGCAGCAGTACTAGAGGCTTACATAGTAAAGAAGGTATATATATTCTAACTCCTAACAGTATACTCTGCCTTGTAGACAACCAAATGACAGGAAAAGTATAATTTTCTTAATTTTCTCTTTTTAAATTAGACAATTGAACAACATTATTATTTTTTTTTAATTAAAAAGAGTTGGAATAAAGAGAATGTTTGATTCACATTCAGGATGCTGAAGAGGAAAGGGTATCTTAATTGTCTGTGTTGATGGGATTCAACTGCTTCCGGAAGTCTAAAATTTCTACAGACTTCAGCTACAGATTAAGCTACACTCAGTCATTCCTCATTTGTAATGCAATCAGTAGCAATGGGGTTTTTTTGTAAACAAGAACAATAATTTTTTCCTCAACAAAATAAAAGTGCTATTTTTCTGTTATTGAGGGTTCGGTGCAAAACACAGTGCAAAATCAAAGTCTCCCATGGTAGTAGCTGAGGCCAGGAGAGTTAATGAGTTTGCTCTTTATTTTAACCCATTTATTTTTGTTCTTTAAAATGCTTCAAACTGTATACTAATTCCTACATGTCCTTTCGGAACTTCACTGCATAAAGGATCTGAATAAAAATGGTGGTTCTTATATAGAATTCAACATCAATAAAAAATTTAAACCCATATTTTCTTTTCAGAGACATAGTTCCTTGACATTATGGAAGGTTCTACATTTCACTATTGCACCAAGAAAGAAAAAAGTACAATTTAATACGAGTTTCCATGAAGCACAGCTCTGTACTGTAAAGATATAATTTTATCTGGATCACTTTTACCCTGGGAAATACTTTTCAGGTAACACAGGAAAAAATTCCACTTGTAGCTGTAAACCTCCTATAAACAGTTTATATAAACAATCAACAGGCTTTGGGTTATCTACAGAAAGAGCATGTATTACAAATAAAAGTAAAGACAGTGTTTATATAGCTCATACTTCAAATTTTCCTTGTGATTTTCTGAATTGGTAAAGATTTGCAAGTACGAAGCAAAGAAAAAAATAATTTCAGTTCCTTAGCTGGAGACTGAATAAATTGAAAAAATAAGTAGGACAGTTTACTGAGGCAGCAGGCATCAATGTAAAGTAAAGGCACATAGGAGTACACTTTAAGACATACCATACATCTTTCTCATAAAGCTTTTTTCATTGCAATAATTATTATGAGTAATTTTTGAATTTACACTCAGAGCTATAAAAATTACATCAATCATTCCCAATAGTCAGGGGTTTGCAAACTTTCTAACTTTAATAAATAACAATATTTTAAAATATTTAATCAGGATTTTTATCTCCAGAAGCAATCAAAGCTCTTGTGTTTCTTAAGGAAAATTACTCCTATCTGCAAAGCTACGAAAAGATCTGAAAAGGTTGTGAATTCGGATTACGACTTCATGCTCCTGAAGTTTTCAGGGTTTCAGGGGCTGAGTTTCTCAGCTCCTTACTGCTGGGTAATGATGATTTCATGTGATAATTTAAAGATTATTGGTCTAATAACTTGCAAGATTACAAAAAGTGACTTTTTTGTTGCTGTTGATGATTCTTTAGCCTCAGAAGCTCTGGATCAGTCTTTCAGAGTTGGGAATCACCTGCAGCTCTCATGATAGCTAGCTCCTTATCCAGCCTAAGTTGACTTTATACCTAAGTAATCAAGAAATCCTGGATGGTTCTAGTAAGCAGGTTATAATGGAGCTAATTGGGATTTAGCCCCATCTAGAGTAAACCAATATTAAAAAACTAAATGAAAATAAAAATTATTAGGTCTGTCATGAGGGAAAAAGAAGCTTTTCAATGAGATTAAGAATAGCCTGGTATGACTTGACCACATAAGCTTCTCTATGAAAGAATGGGAATGCACAAAGTTAAATTTAAGTCTGGCAACTCCTTAAGTTTTCTGGCTAGGGATAGGAAATAAATTTCCTCTTTCTTATAAATGGGATGACTTCTTTATGCTGATGTAAACCATCTTTCATCCAAGTTACCAGTATGCATCTCACTCTTTCCATGCAGCAGGTGGTATAGGGACCACAGGACACAGGACTGCATGTGGTCTCCTCTGGTAGAAAATACAGGGTATATTGAGCAGTACAGTGACATTAGGGCTTACTCCAGAAACCAGGATTAGCAGATGGTCAGACCATACATTTGTGCTACAGGAGGCTATGGGACTTTAAGCTGACACAAATATTCAGCACTTCTGGCTTCATTTGTCAAGTATGCAGGAAGGGCCTTCAGCAACTGCACAGCTACATAGGTACAGCTTGGGCCCCTGAAAGATGGGGTTACAGCGTTTCTTAGGGAAGTGAATGTGAGACTGAAGCCATCAGAAAAGAGTTATAACTGAGCTGCGAACCTTCATAGCAAATCTTTACCTAATGTGATTTAAAATAACTGAACTAAAACCCTCTATTTTTTAAAGTTTATGTAATGGAAATGACAACTGACCCAGCACCACTGAGTAAAATTATAATTAACAGGAGACTTTTCTGAAAAACGTCTGTGGTGCCTTGGGGAACAATGTAGGTCACAGCATCAATTAAAAGCAGAACGACCTCTTCATTGCCTCTGTAACATTTAACCCCAAATAATTTTGTTGCTGTAAATTAAACAACCTACACTGCATTACATCACGGAAGTGAAAAAAATCAAGAATAACTAGTTTAAAAACTAATTTCAAGGTCCAGCACTCACCCCATATAACGTGGTCAAGCAATACAAAATACTGATGCTACCACTATTTTCCTCAGCTTTGTTGAGTAAAACTGCTATCGGTATATTCTGTGTTCTTTTATATTATCTAGATATTAATGGTAGACCTCTGATGGAAAGTGAGAGTTATTTAACTGAGGACCGAAAACAGCGATTGTCTTTGCTGATGATTGCAAAGGAGATGTAAGATTGATTAGGGTTCATTCTTCACAACTGGAAGCTCTTCTATGCAAGAAAGTAGGACATAGAAACAATTTCATGTATCTGAATGTGTTATTATAGACGGTTTACCTGGTTACTTTTCTAATATTATAAGAAATATCAAAGTTGACCGCTAGCAGAAGCCACCCAAAAATTTAAAGACTTTCACTTTGAAAGAATTCTCCATAAATAGTGTCCCTTTATAAGATTAATAAATTCCTGTTTCTTAACAGTAAAGACAATTTTCAGTAGCATTCGAGTCAGAAGAAAGATATTCGGTAATAAAGCCTTGCAAACATTGTTTATCTTTGTAAGTGTTTGTTCATCTGGAAATAATGGGCAATATCTTGGATTCGTTTAATTCTTTTGAAGTGTTATCATCTACTTCAGTGGGAGAGGAACCAAACGATTCCAAACAGCTTGTGACACTGGAAGGTCAGCTATGTAGTGGTGGTAAACTGGACTGTCTGAGCAGTATCTTATAGTCCATGAGAGAGACCACAAAAGAACATCAACTGGAAAGTTAAGGAAATAGGTTTTGCCTTTCCTTGTGGAAAGGCAAAATAAATTTATTAAGTGCACCTCCTACTCTTTGACTACTCATGAGTAATCATAAATAATGAAAAGGTACTGCAGGAAAAATTAATCCTCCTGATACCTGAGCAATATTTTCAGCACAACAATTCTGCACAGAGAAATGAGTTGATAATTCTATAGGGGTATGTAGGCAAGAGCAAAGACTCATTTATGAAAACTTAGCAGGGGAAAAAGCTAAATAGCTATGATAGTTAATAAATATGTCCCTGAGTACACAAAAGAAGTAGAAGTGTACATCAGAGAAATTTTACTTTAATACAATCAAGTTTTGAGATTCAGACTCTGCCTATACGCTCTACTGCATTTTTCACATTACAAAAAGGAGTACAGGAGCCCAATTCCCCTTTTCCCAACTGAAAAGTTAAGATTATGTGAAGAATATTAACTTCTGGTTAGCCCTGCATCCATTGCTATAACATCTCAGTGTCAGTGTTAAGGACTGGAATTTCACTGGTGAACTCTTTCAGCATATCCAGAAGTTAAAAATGGAGTGGTCAAGCTCCAGAGACTTTATGGAGTGTAGATCAAGAGACAACAGACATAAACAGACACTGGGCCCCTTACCATAAAAAAAGACACTTAAGTGGTGGAGAGGGTCCAGAGAAGGGCAACGAAGCTGGTGAGGGGCCTGGGGAATATGTCTTATGAGGACAGACTGAGGGAGCTGGGGTTGTTCAGCGTGGAGAAGAGAAGGCTGAGAGCAGGCCTTCTCACTCTCTTCAACTACCTGAAAGGAGGTTGTAGAGTGGTGGGGGTCAGTTTCTTTTCCCAAGTCACAGGTGATAGAGCAAGAGGAAACGGCCTCAAGTTGTGTCACGGAGGGTTCAGATTGGATACTAGAAAAAAATTTGTACACTGAAAGGTCTATCAAGCATTGGAATGGGCTGCCCAGGGAAGTGGTTGAAGCAGTATCCTGGGAGGTATTCAAAATACAGGTTGATATAGTGCTTAGTGACGTGAGTTAGTGATAGCTTTTTATCAGAGTTAGGTTGATGGTTGGGCTAGATGACCCTAAAGTTTCCTTCCAACCTAGATAATTTTTTTCCATGATTCTATGATTCTAAACCATTGGTCAACAGTTCTCTACAGAATTTGACCAAAGTCTTAGAACTCCCATTACCTAGCCATTGAACTTTATTTAGACATTAATACAGATTTTGCTGGTGAATGGAACAAAAAACATGAAGATAATTTTTTAAAAAATATTCATAACTGAGTAATGGACTCTTCCATCCTTGTCTAACTGTAGGGGAGAGACACTTTCTTCAACAAATGAAATAGGGTAAGTATGATGGGAATAACTGAAGGTAGTTCATTTCAAATGCAAGTCAAAGCAGGGGGTTAGAAAAGAAATGCTATAATGAGGTATAATGAGGGGACAACACAAAACTACCTTTAATTTCTCTAGGGGTTGATAAGTGCACCTATAGACTTGTAGACCAAGGGGCCCGTTTCCTCTTACAGCTAAAAGTTCTAGAATGTTACTCTATGAGAACGTATTATTCACTGCACTGAAAATATGCCTAATGTCAAACAATAAAGAACTAGCTACATGTAAAACAGATATAAAATCTATAAGGACTCTTCAGTCAGTATGATGCTTCTCAAAGCAGTTTTCAAAATAAAGGAAAATTTTCTCTCTCATTTACAAATAAGAAAACAAAGAGAATGAAGCAGGATGCCCCAAATGACTTGAGAACAGTTGCAAAGCCAGGAACTGAAAAAACATATGTGAAGTCTAGAATCTCATTTCAAAGACAAAGCAATCTTCAACCAGCTATACAAATTATCATTGAGATGTAGATG
This sequence comes from Thinocorus orbignyianus, assembly GCA_013400375.1. Taxonomy (NCBI): domain Eukaryota; kingdom Metazoa; phylum Chordata; class Aves; order Ciconiiformes; family Thinocoridae; genus Thinocorus; species Thinocorus orbignyianus. Next base: position 163,156 of record VXBW01005904.1, on the reverse strand, counting down.
GCAGTCACACAGCACTGAAACAACATCAAACCCTCTCAGGGAATCCTTGCTTTTTTAATCAAATTTAGCTACTCCATATTACAAATCAATGAAGGAAAATTAATTCAGGAATCACTTATCTTGGGAGGACACAAACTTCATCCTCCACATGTGTAGACCAGGAGATGGCTGTACTAACCTCTTTATATCATGTGGTATATTACAGAGTTAAAAGGAAAAAAAAAAAAAAAGACGCACCTCCAACAAAATAAAAATAAATTGAGCCCAAGGGCCTCATAACATATTGTGACTTTTTTCCCTCAAAACATTGATAACAGATGCGTGGATGACAAAGAATACAGGTGTCACCTATTTTTTCATGAGAAGCCTCTTCAGGTAAGCGGCCAACAGCAATTATTTCTACTGAAATTTCAAAAGGTAGCTTATATAGCAAGCCTTCTAGTTTCTGCATTCAGAATTCACACTTGACTGATTCATGCTTGCATTAAAATACAAGTTGAAAACCTCAGGCCAAACAAAATGTAGGTAGTGCTGGCCTCCCATTCATCCATGAGAAGGAAGTAAAATGGAAGTAAATGCTCTTATTAGACTGAATAATACAGCCCCACATGTCTTCATTTGAACTACTGGCTGGGCAGGAAGGTGATAAACTGCATTAATTATGTGAGTTAAATCTCCCTCAATTCTGTCACCTTATCCCACATTCCTGTGTTGAAGTTTTTGCTGACTCTGCCAGAGAGCCTACAGAAGTCTACAAGACCCACGGTTTGCAGCAGAAAGTATCATCAGATCACTGAGGTTAGCTTCATGACACAGACAACAATAACCTTCTCAAGCTAAAGCGTGCATAACTATTTCAGGAAAACATTTAATCTGGAAAACATAACAAGGTTGAGATCTACCACTTCTCCCAATAGTTTGTCTAATATATTCTCACCGGTAAAAACATCTGCTTGGCATTTTTTTGTTTTCACCCTGGTACCTACACTGTATTTCTCTGCTACTGTGGAGAATCCTCTTATTCTCAGTCTCAGCAATGCACTGACATTAAATCGTGCCTCTCTCTGGAATAATTTTTCCCCACTGTAGTCTCTTTCCTCTTTTCCTCTCTCTTTATTTAAATTTAATAACTTTTCAAACTATAGACTCCAAAACTTGACATGGCATTTCCAAAACCTCACTATTGTTGCACATGCAAATAAAACCACCTTCTTATTCTGAACTTTTAGTGTTTTTTCAAAAAAACATTCAAAGTTCACACTACAAGCCCTGCTGAGTTGTCTGTTCTTTTCTCTGGAACCTTCTTAGTGTCACTTATTTTCACTGGGAGGGGGTCACCTCTGTGTTTGTATGGCTGGTATTATTTCCTTCCAGCTCTGTAATACTCCTCTTCAAGGGAATAATCATTTTGTTTGCATGGCCTCTGTTTACCAGGCTGGGCTGTAACTGGATTGCTCTTTCTGACTATTGTGTCCTCTGTTTTTTTTCCTCTACTTTTTCAACCTTTGCATCATCTGCAAATTTTACCATAAAAGAACTCATGCTGCCTTCCAAATGACTGATGAAAATATTGAAATATGTTGTCCACATCCAGTTCTGAATTGTGGAAGTCTTTCCCTCAAAATTTCCATGTAAGGGTCATTTCTCTTTGATTAGTACTTTGAGATCTTGGCTAATCAGACCTTAAGGAATATTACTTTGATAAAGTATACTGTTATTTTTTTATACCAGATGTAATGTAAAATTAAATCAAATGCCATACAAAAACCCAAACAACACCTAGGACCATTCATCAAGCAAATTCACATTCCAAAATGAAGTTTATCTAACATAATTGCTTTGCTTTAAAACGATGATGGCTACCATTAATTTATTCCTGCCATTAATTTATTCATATGGTTGCTTTTTCAGCTAAAACCTCATTAATCTTTCCAATATTTTTTCCCAAGACTGACATATTACTTCCCTTGTCTGAAGAATTATTTGAAAAAAAGGAAAGATAAAATAACAGCAACTCATACTCCATTTCTCTACAATTAAAATAAATATTCCAACAGGTCTCTCCAGTCTCCTTTTTTAAGGCTCTTAGGTGAAATTTATCAAGTAATGAGCCTCTGATTTACTTTTTTTATCACTGTCAGATGTTGTTTAACATGCTTTTAAAGATTCAGTTCTGTTTGCATAGTGGGGACACTGGATCTCCTACCACCATATGGGCTTGTTAAGGAGCAAACAGCTCTTTCCTCCTACTGTGTACCACTCAGTATTTAAGGGGTATCAGAGATTTTGTTCATCTTTGCACAAATAAATGACATGATTAATTAAGCAGTGATTGACTAGGTTCATTTCTTCTTCTTTTTAGCGTTACTAAAAAGCAGCAGAAATGAGTTATTTTTACCCAAAATAAACCAATAAATAATCTCCATTAAACCTTTCTCAAAATCTTAGGAGGATACATAAACTGAGCATCCAATATATATGCTATGAGAGTTATTGTTCCATCGTACTTGCCAGTGAACTCACCCTGGGTTGCCACCCTAAGCACCATATATTTTTGGTCCTTATGTTTAGGAAAATTACCTAGACATCCTAAACCGTTATGAATTGATGTCCAGCTGGCAGAGAGCTGTGCTAGGGTCACTCAGAATTACCATCTCCCCTATTTATCCTAGTCTCTTGTTTACTCTGAAATTGAGGGATAGCAATTTGAACATCAACAATATTTCAGTTTAGACTACTTTTACCAGAAATATCTCATTAGTGTGCATTTTCCTGATATCTTAAACTGCCTTCTTTTCCTCCTGAGATTGCAAAGGACCCAGCTGGCAAACAATCAAAATATCAAGTTTCTCACACATTTATTATCATGATGGCAGGAGGTCATACACTGAAAACTGAGAACACAAATGCAAAATAAACTAAACCGAATAATTTGATGACAGAAATTCATGGAGATTAGTATCCTGGTGCAATAGTCACTGATATTCTTGTTTGGTTTGCAGGTCTTTTTGTACTAATTTGTTCATTGACAACTCCTCTACTGAAAAAAAAAATGATAAAAAACCCACGACCAACAATAAACAACTCCTACAATGCTCTTGTCTGTCAGGCTGCTCAGGTCCATGATAGCAGCCCTATTCAACATGAGAAAAATTAGTCTTCCTGTCTTATATTGCAGGTTGGTCCTACCTGTTACACTTCAGAAACTGATTGCATTTCTGCAGGGCCAACAGACAATAAAAAGAAATTTCAAGAAGACAAAGGTGAATTTTTCCTGACCCAATAAGGTACCTAGAGTCTAGACATTTGTGTATAAGTTATTTGAGCATACAGAATGCCTGGACAATGGACAGAGACAGCCATTTTCTAGGCATGATCTGCCTCCATCTAAAGGAGACATCTAAAAGAGGTTAGGACTGCACTCAGGACGAGTCTCTCCATTGACTATCATGGCAATATTGTCGACTTCTTCAGATGTCAAAAGTCAGGTGAGGCCAAATTTTTTTCCTAACAGACCAGTTTGTTTTCATTTTGACCAATATGTAGCTGAGGCTTCTTTAATTCCACAGCATCTTAGCAATTATTGAGACATTCAAACAGATACTTCTTCTAATTTGAAACAGGTGTTTTTGAGTCTAGGGGAGCATAGGTGAGAAAAAATAGCAAAACTACGAAACAGCAATCCAGAAACTATTTCCTTTCCTCACTTATTTCTCATAGCTAAATTCACTACTCTCACCTGTGAATTAGTCCATTCCATTTCAGGAAAAGGTCCCAGCTGGAGGCCTCTACCTGTGGGATTTTCTTCCTCTTGGCCTTTCTGGAAGTACATAGAGACATCTACTCAGGACACGTTCCAAACTCAGATTTTTCATAGTGTTTGCATATGGTGTTTAGTTGTGCAGTTTTGCTTCCCAGGTTGTTTTCTGGGGGGCTGGGGACTCATTTTTGCTATTATTGCTTTTGGGAAGTAATCTGGCATCCCTTCAAGATTTAAATTGGTGTTAATACAAGCTGAATTGCCCAGAGGCTTTTTAACAAAAATGAAATGGCGTTTTATTATATAATACTTAAAATGTGGGTGTGTATTATTGATTATAAATATCTATGGAATAGCTATTTATCCTTCAACAGAAAAGAAGTGAGGGTTATATATTTTAAAAAAATTAACACTGTATTATTGTATTTCAGTTTATTTTTAGCATGAAACATCTACTAATCTCAAGCAATTTATTAGCAAATCAAGCAAAAAATCTATAAGGAATAAATAAACATTCTCTTGACAGTCCACCTCTTTCTAGCTACAATTAGAAACAACACTCTTGTTTCTAAATTTTAAAACCCACTCTAATTATTGCTATGAATTTCTGAAGTTTTAGCAGTAGGAGACTATACATTTGCTTTTAATGAACACCAGGCTTCATTTTTCGTGAAGCAGAAAATCTGCGATAAATTCAGGCTCCCGCCTAGGCCTGCGTCGGTGCCATTGTCAAAAACACATGGGTTCTTAACAAACAACGATATAGAAGAGCTCTGTCAGTTATAAGGGAAGCTTATGTTGCAAGGATTGCTGGTTTTGTTAATAGCAAAACTACCAAGTCTGTAGCTATGCATCCAATAACATTTTTTACAGAATGTTTAATACCTATGGTACTGAAAAGCATTTTTACGAAGTCCATATTTCTTATAATGCTTATGTAATGCTGACCCTCGCCTTATAGTATATTACTTTAGAGACTTTTTGTTTCTATATTACTAAAGAATACAACCTTTTAAAAACAACAACAACAACAACAACGAAGGCAAAAAAAATAACACCTGCAAGATTAAGTCTTTTTTTACCAGCAAGCATAAAACCACTAGGCTAACAAGTCATTCAGGGAAGTCTTGAGACACTGTTGGTATAAAGAATGGCTACTAATTGCAAAACACTTCAGAGAAGAATATTTTTAAATGTTAAATATAGTCTAGGGAAAGGGAATTTCAGCTCTGCTTAAAAGGATTACTGCTGTCATACAACAGTACTCATAAGAACTGATGCTTATAGTGATGCTGCTAAACTTCAAGCATTTCACGGAATCGTGGAATTGTCAGAGTTGGAAGGGACCTCTATGACGGAGACCAGCTCTTTGAGAAGACAATGAAAGACAAACGGACCACCGCTCTTCAGGCAAGTGGTAAATCTTTATTGTAAAAGAGCCTTTTTTATACTCTAAAGATTATACAAGTAATAGTAATGATTAACGAGTCTTCCAGGTGCACAATAGTTTAGTTAATGTTAAGCCTTAAGGAATTCACTGTACTGCCCATGTTCCTATCTATGATCTTACATCTTGTTCTTGGTATACATTTCATTCTTTTTGGACTTGTTCCCGTCACCACTCCCTGAGCTCATTGTTGTATAGTTCCATACTGACCCTCACAGGCCAGTTTACGGATGGTTAGAGTTCTAACCCTTTCAGGCCAGTTCTCTTCACCTCTAGAGATCATCTAGTTCAATTCCCCTGCTAAAGCAGGATTGTCCAGAGCACATTACTCAGGACAGCATCCTGGTGGGTCTTGAAGGTCTCCAGAGGAGACTCCACAACCTCCGTGGGCAGCCTGTTCCAGAGGTGTCAGCTAGGAGCAGAATCCTTTGAGACATGGGAAGCTCCTGAAGTGTTTCAGAGCTTAAATGCACTGAGTCACTCTTTGGAGGATGCATTCCCACCTCAGTGAAGTGTGATGAATAGAGGTCTGACTATTCAGTTGAGCTCATAGAGACAGGATATTTTTTAACATGACAAAATCTGGAGTGTTTCTGCACTGCAATGAGTGGTCATGGATCCCCACACATCAGGAGCAAGTCTACCACAAGAGACTGTGAGGTATTAAATAGACAAGTCCACCAGGACTGATGCACTTTGACCACAAGAAGCTTCTGTGTATATGTAGTTTAGCTTGTGGATTTGGTTCTGGAGACTTTTGAAAAGAAATGTGTAGTTTCATAATCACAGACAGAAGAAATGCTCACAGAACAGCGAGCACTGCCCTGAAGGGGGAAATGCAAAAATACAGCATAAAGAACATCTATGTAGACATCATTAACGAAAGAGGAGCCAAGAGTGAGGTTCTGTGGCAAAATGGCCTTCCTTCAAAATATTAATGATTGCAGTGTGGGCTATAACTATTGTGCTGTAATCATTGATAATGAGATACCAGCAGAACCGTATCGTTCTTGGGATACTACATTTTAAGACAGGTACTGCAAAAGCCAAAGGAAATTTGAAGAGAGGAAAAAGACTGATGAGGGATTCAGAAATCACAAGCTAGGAAAGACTGAAAACAAGATATTCCATGGGGTTAGTGATCAGTTGTCCCCACCAAGGACAGAGTCCAGAGAAATCATCTGAAATCGGCTGCTGTGAACAAAGCTGCTCACTTCTCGTGTGCTGAAACATTGAAACAAATCCTTCCCAGTCCTACATGCTGTAACTCCATAGCTTTCATCCACGGGAAGTTTATTCCCTAGTATTTTCAGCAATTTTAATTTGGAAACTGATGATTAATAACCAGCTAACAGCAAAGGGCACTTTCCTCTGTGCTAATTTCAAAGAAAAATAAATACACTTGCTTTCAAATCAAGATTGTATAAATGGTACTAAGTGGATACACAATGTAGAAATGTAATTCTCTTTGTAAAAATAGGCTCTTGAATATACTCCACTCAAAAGGAAGTGAAACTGCATTTATAAACAGCATTATTCATAGGCATCATAGTGTGTGTTACAAATGTGACAAACCTAAAAGTGAGATTGAGATTCCCAGTTGTCTAATGACACAAGTTGTCTTGTGTCATTAGATGCACTGAGGTATCATTTTTTCTTCAGCTGCTGCTTCAGAAGGGCATGGGTTTCCATCTGTTATTTCTGACCACCACATGCACATCTCAGATCTTGCAGGACATCAAAAATATCACTAGATGCCTATCTTACAGGACTGAATCTCAGCTCAAGAGAAAGATTCTTTGTTATTTTTTTTTATTATTATTATTTGCTAATAGAATTGCTATTGGTACTAGTTATTATATAGTTTAAAAATGAAGTTTTGGGATTTCTTTACTGTGAGAGTGGTAAGAAACTGGAACAGGTTGCCCAGAGAAGTTGTGGAAACTCCATCTCTGGAGGTGTTCAAGGCCAGGCTGGATGGGGCTTTGAGCAACCTGTTCTAGTGGGAGGTGTCAGGAGGGTTGGAACTCGATGATCATTAAGGTCCCTTCCAACTCTAATCATTCTATGATTCTGTTGCATAGAAAATCTAAATCTCCTGCTTTAAAAAAAAAAAAAAATCAAATTCCAAACTACTTTAAATGTTATGAGCTACCATGGCAGTTTTCATCCCTTAGGAGAACTCACTTCTTGAAAACCTGGTCTAAGTTTTAGACAAGACCTGGAGACAAACTGGTTTCAGTGTTCAAGTTTTAGAAGGTTTTATATATACCTATGGCAGGATTCCTGTCTGGAAAGCCTTGTTAATCTGTAGATCAATTCAGTACCGTGTGTAAAAAAAAGGCAAATAGTAGAAAGTCCCTTGGTCCAAAAAAAAGTACTTCTGTACAAGAACATGATATGGTATGATGCAATGAGTCAGCCACACACAGAAAACTGAGGAAAACAAGGTTTTCTGTTTAAAAAACAGTCTTCATAAGGAGAAGATTTCATGAAAATTTTAAGGAACTACAAAGTTCCTGTTAACCTTGTGTGGAGGGCACTGAAGTATTTCTATGCCAAGTAATACTAACAAAATATGAACATAGGAAGAAGAAATGTGTAAAGAAAATTGTGATAGTCATTTTAAATAAAGTAATAAAAATTGTTGCACTTACAAGGACTTTAATATACTGAACAGTGTCTTTCATCATGTTGTGAAATTCAAGCTTGTTCCTTATGCCAATGAAGTAATTACTAGATTAATTCTACAGAATTTGCACATATGCAACTACAAGTCACCAAAATCGACATTTAACATGAGGTGATGTAGTTTTGTGGCAAATAATTGCTTTTAAATTAAAAAATTCAATTACTCCAGACAATGAGGGGAAGGTAACTTTCAATGAAAAGCTCAAGAATATACAGGAGGCTACAATTTCCTGCAAAAATTTGAGTCATTCTTCTTACCAGTTTACACAGAAAAATAAGCAGTTAATAGTACATTGGCGATAAGTCCAAAAATACTTTTAAAACAGGCTCGTGAATGAAATGAAAATTCAGGAGCAGCAGATGGGTTTAACTGCTGTTAAACGTGGAGTGGTTTCCGAGAACATCTTGTATGTAATAATAAATAGCCAGAGACATAAAGTTTCCCCTGTAGTTTAAATCCTGAGCATACAAGCTAAGTAAGGGCTTTCAAGCTTTGGCTCACAGCAACATCCTTACATTTCACCCTTGTCTACAGCAGCAAAAATGCTTGTTATTGACAATGTGTGTCAGCACCGGGTGTAATTAAAGCAGCACTGAACACAGTTTTACAAGCAGGAAGGTTTAACATGGGCTTTCTGAAACAAGAATAGTTCTTGGCTGTGCTTGCAGGTTAATCACATTCAGCACCAGCATATTCATTGTCAGCAGTGGATAATTATGCTAGTGTACACAATGCCTGCGTTTGTGCATATGTTTTACATAATAACCGTGTTATAAATTGCCTCCCTTTCTAATTCTTGATCTGGGTGTGAGAATGAGGGTGGTGTTCCGCATCTAGGATGTCTGCAATCAAGATCTGACTGCCTCCGTGTCTTGCGTCCTATTGGTTTGAAGCAAAATTAAAGTCCCAAAGGCCCAGAAAAAAAGGGAACAACTTTTCTGTTTGCACTTAAGACAGTTCTGGCTTCATTTCCTAATCCACAAAAAAAATGGCTTTGTCAGGTGGCAGTTTTGACTAAGTTAAAGCGTCTGCACTTGTTACTGCGTATCATCATATTTGACTGATGTCACATATTTGTGACATGGAATAAAGCTGGAACTTATGAAGCCATATAGTATTGCAGAGGGATGCAGAAAAAGATGGGTTCAAAAGAATGAGTGCAAAGACAGAGCAAAGAAATCTACATTGGGATTGAAGGTCAGGAGAAAAAAAATCACTGCTTTTATCTGCCGTTAAGACAATTACTTCTGTAAAAAGAAAGAGGTTTTGAGGAACCATGGAAAAGAGCATCTCTGGGTCCAAAGAAGTCTCTGGAATACAATGCAGACCTGCACTTTAATATGTATCTGCCTGCATAAATGCATCAAGGATGATTCCGGTTAGTTGGAATATGGTATCAGTAATTGTTAAATGCTATCTTGGATGAGCTGGAGGGAAGGTAGTAGTAAGGGAACAAGTGGCAGAAAAGAAAGCTGAAGAACCAAGGGAAAGAACTGAACTAGACAAGATGGGAGATGTCAGATCTTCATGTGGGTTACCAAGTATATATGCTTGCTATGTCGCCAACCTACTGCTTTTCACTGCAATTCTAGAAAATCATGTTTTCTAAACTGACATCCCATCAAAGATGTCTTTTTCAAATTATTTATCTCCATAAAACCAAATATTGACATAACTGTTGCAAAACCACATCTCTAATCCTAGTATTATACTCCATTTATGAAATGGATAAAATTAATTGAGTCTGCTGATGCTCATGTAGCATTCTGTGATCACTTGGCACCCAGGGGTCTTCTAAGAGATGTTTCTCATCCCTTGTCTGGTACTTACTGTGAGGCTTAGAAACAAAAGACTATTGTCTGGGAAACATTTAAAGCAACAGTCCCCAAAGCATGCCTTTAGTTTCCAGCCCAAAACTAATGGTTAAAAAGCACCAACTGTGTACGTTTTGGTCAACCTAATAAGTAATACGATCAGAGGAGTATAATTAGTTTTGAGATTTTTCAGAGCTGCTGCTCCTGTCTGATGTATGTCAACTGAAACAGATTCATAGAATTGTTTTGGTTGAAAAACATCTTTAAATCATCAAGTCCAACCTTTAACCTGGCACTGCCGTGTTACCACTAAACCATGTCCCTCAGCACCACGTCCACATGTCTGCTAAATACCTCCAGGGATGGCGACTCAACTACTTCCCCAGGGAAGCCTGTTCCAATGCCTGACAACATTACTACTGCTATCAAACGGATGCAAACCCACTTGCTTTGATTGCTCCCTGTTCAAGCTGCTGCCTGCACTGGTTAGTTAAACCTGCTGCAATGCTCTAACCCCACTACTCCTGGAAATGGTCACATTACCAAAAAGAAGGCAGTTGAGTAACAGCTCAAGCCTGGCCCCTCACTATCCTCACCATTAAATGTCACTTGAAGCCCTGGCCATTTTGGTCACTCCAGCTGGCTTTTTCTACGTCAAAACTGCCCTAGAAGGAGCCAGACTTAAGCAGTGGGTACATGAGTCAGATTGTGCAAACATTCTGTTCAGCAGTGTAGACACAGCTGCTCTCTACTATGAGCTCCACGATACCATCACCTGAGGAATGAGTGCCCAAGACTTCAAACTGTATCCATTATTTTGTCATATCTTTTTCTTTTCCCACTTGCAAGTGTCCAAACACATTTGTTTTCAGGTTTTTAATAATCAGACTTATCAGTAATGACAACTTCGCCTCACTGGAGAGAGACATCCTGCCATTTGAAACTGCTGAACATGGATCACAGTCTGAGTGATTTTGCAGTAGTGGTTTTGGGTTGGTTTGTTTTGTGGGTTTTTTTACATTACTTTCACCAGACATTTAGACAGGGAGTTATGGCGATAAGAGATTACATGATTAAACCTAACCTTTATTGAAAAGTACTTAGACACATGCTCAGTAAATTGTGGTCTGTTCTCAGATATTACTCTACAGAAAAAAAAGGATTTGATATGCATGAAATCCTCTTTCACAGGAGCACTTTCTGCTAAAGGCTAATAGTCCAGCACAAATACATAGATTTGTGTGAGTTCTTTTCCCCTCAAAATGTAAACAAATAAAGGCTTTTTTTTAATTTTATTTTCCCAGTGAGCTATATTTTTCTAATAATCAACATGAACCTCTTCTATGTAATGTATGCTTGCATATACTGCAAGGCTTCAGATCAACAATACGGCTCTTCAGCTGAAGCCAATTCAACATATTTTGCACTTTCTCTCTTGGGTTCTTCACTCTAAATGACCTTCATTTTAATAAACTTTTTCTGTAATATTTTGCAGGTCATTGTTCTGATGCCCAGCTTCTATCTGCTCCAGGAGTTCTTCCCAAAACTGGTAGTTCAGGTTAAATACATGCCGCTGCCAAATGTAGTCATTTTCCAGTGTCTTACCTTGAATCTGCTCTGGCAGACTCTGTGCCCATCTCCTCTGAGACCAGACTGGTTATTAAAATGCGATTACTAGGAAACAAATTTAGGCTCGGGACAATTTTTTCCACTAAACCTTTGTCAAATGCAGGAGAGATTTTGCCTACAACCTGCAGCTCTCTTACAAGTTTATATTCAGTTCACGAATCACACATTTTAATAAAATAAAAATTCTTTATCTGTGGAAGAATGGGCATTTCCCAAGCCCTTTTGGCAACTGGTTTGTAGTCAATATCAACTGAGATTGGTTTCTCATGAACAGGGGGATGACATTTGCACCCACAATCTAAAATCTCTTATATTACAGCAAACTGCTCAGTCTTTATCATCTGTAATGCCAAATCTATTTTCAGGCTTCACAGAGTGGAATAAGCGGATTGAAAAGAACTTAGCATTTCAATTATGAAGATCATAAATGAAATAATATCCTTTCGGCTTCCCAAACTCTATATGGTAAAATATTCACGTGTCTGTGTTGTTCTCCCCTGTTGAGGATACAAGTGCCAACTTGGCTCATTGTTATAATCTACCAGTACTCCCTAAAAAACAAATAACATAACATCTAACAGGATTTATTTCAGCTTTGATCAAGCAGGCAACTTTGTTTTCCAGAAGGGTTCTGGTCATGGCTTTCTAACCTTTCTAGGCCCTACTGCTTGTGAGGATGTCACAGATGTGCTTCCTGGTGAAACATTTTGGTTGTCCAGCTAAACTCCAATGGCAATATAAGGAATGAGTATCTTCCAGGGATGGAACAAACATGTTTCCCTAAGGATCTGCTGATGCATCAAGCGCATATAAACATCTGACATAAATTTTTCTCCAAATCATCATTCCCCGCCCCCCCTTTCTTTTTTTATCTTACCAAAGCTCATAAATATACTTGCTCTGTCAATTCTTAGGGTATGAGATATTTAACTGAACTGGAGATTGGTCTCCATCATCTCTTCTGATGCCTCTGGAGACTATAATCATGCTTATCTCCTGATATGGGGGTGTTTATGTCATTTTAGTAACAGAAACCTGTCCGCCTTTCAGCTGCCAATGGAGAAAGGCACAGGTTTCCTAGGTGTGGTGCGTATCTACCACCAACACATTGAAGGATGTCTCAGATGCCCAATTACACTTAAAATGCTGCCAAATGCCTGTGTTTTGGCAGGTTTATTATTCCTGGAGAATATTTTTCCAGTCTCTACTCTACTCTGCTTCCTTCATTTTTAGGAATGCAGCTTCCTGATAAGCAAAAACAACTCCCGTATTTTCCGCTAGTAAAAGTGTTTTCCTTAGTACCGTTGAGATGACTCTTTTCCAGTGTGCTGGTCATCCATCCAGTTAGTTCAAAACTTCTTTAATCGAGGCTCTCTGAGGTGAACTCTTCTCTACAGAGACCTCGTCCCCTGTTCAGCTTTTGCATAGTGATGTGGCTCTGCTTCTTTAATGGCAATAGGTGCAGCACTTAACTCTTTTACTATCAATAGCAAATTTACCATCTAGTATCCAAGCCTGTTCTTTTCTAACAATGAAAACAACTGTCTCTGGCAACATAACAGGGTGTGTGCTGTGTCCAACTTCATAAACGTCCCATTTACTTCCAGTTCAATAGTGTATTTATCTGCTAATGAACCGTGCTGCTCATTGCCCCTGTGAGGATTCATCTCAGCAAAACACATCGTTGGCTCTTGCCAACTTTTGCAAAATGATATAATCCATCCTCCTTCTCACATTGCTCCTTTTGAGACACCCAGTGGGTTGGTTTCTATTAACTAACCCTGTTTCTGCAACTCCACATGCTTCTTTTTGTAGTCAGAGTTCTGATGCCATAAGCTTATCTCTTTTCTCTTACAGTGTTGAGGTTCTCAATCAGGATATAATTGTCCCCTGATTACCCTGAGTCTGGATTTGGTCCCTTCCTTGCTTGTCAAATTCTTACATCTTTGCTCCTGGGGTTCTCACTGATGTTCCTGGGTTTTGTTTACCCTCCCAATCACAAGAGCTGAGTTGGGATGTTACTTGGGCACGCTCAGTCCCTCCTCCACTATTTTCTGCTACAGGACAGCTAAGTAGGCTTGACGTGCTCTTGGAAGAGCTCCAGCTGAATGACTGGCAGAAAACAAACACAGGGTGTAATACAGAATATAGAGTCAGCACGTGTTCGTGGCGCACACCAAGGATCGGAGGTGTGGGGAACACAGGAGGTTCTGCTTGCATCTCAATGCACATGTAACCAACATGATCTCTCATCAGAGACTCAAGCCCCCAGCAATGCCAAATGGCTCGTCACTCACAGAGTTACCTTTTAGATCTCTGATTAAAACCATTGTTGATATTTCATGCGTATTGGGTATGCAGCATTTCACGTCCTTCCTTACTTCAGTTTTATAGCCTTTTTGTGGTAGACAACAAAAACTATCAAACATACCAAGGATTTCAAGTTGGCGATTGTAAGAAAAGAAGCTGCCCTTTCACCGCTTGCAAAAAGTAGAGTGGTGTTGCTTTCATTGTCCTCTGCTTTCCTGGAGAATTTCAGCCCTGGTGAGGCTGGCTTTGAAGTGTTTCTCTCTTCTCCTCTGTGTATTTTCTCTAGTCCTTTTAACTCTTTCTATGACTCATGCTCAGCAATCCCTTAGTTCTTGCAGTGCTTGCAAGAGCTCTCCTTCAGATTATGTCTGGTTTCAGCTGGTTGGGAATAACCAAGGAAATCTGATGTCACCTCCCATGACCCAGGGACTGTGTCTTACTGACATGAATAAAGAGACATTCACCGGTTATCTGAGAGAACTAATCTAAGAGAAGTCTGTCATGATGCTTGTGTCAAATAAATCCTACCTGGTTTTAGTTTCCAACCTTTCTCTCTAACAAAGTACAGTAAATTTTATTACAAAGGCCAAAAAAAAAAAAAAAAAAAAAGAAAAGAAAAAAAAAGAAGAAAAGGAATTATGATGAAAGACATTTGTGGAGTATAACTATCTTGCATTTTCGAATGCCCTCAGAGACATAAATACACTTTAGCTTTTGTACTATGCCCAAACAAACGAAATATACCAGTTCAGAAATATGTTGGCAGGAAATCTTTATGCTATTTAATTTTAGCAGGATGCTAAGTATGAAACATTGACCTCATGACTCACAGGAAAAAAACTTATATTTATTTAGGGAACAGAAATAATTGCTCTACCTCTATTAAGTCCAGCTTTCCTATATTTAAAGAGTCATTGTTTAAAGATATTCCCAAATTTAATTGTTCTAACATTTAATTCCAAAGCTAAAAGAACAGAATTTTTATGAAGTTCCTATCTTAATATTTCTCAATTCTCTTTAGATGAATTCTTGGTGAGTTAATACTTATATCTCCTTTATATACTTACAGTGCTTATGGTGAACTCTTACTTCTTCTGTATTTAGGTTTATATTTTTGCAGTTCTAGAAGCCTGCAAATCTTCATATTATTCTGTGAGTCTCCGCTGAATATATTTCTACATACGTTATGCTTGTGTTGTGTATACATAATGTTATCTCTATTGACTTCACACAACAGCTCAGCAAGAATATGGTCATATTCAGTAGATGCAGGGATGTATATTTCTTTTTATAGGAAAAATGATACAACCTCAGTTCTTCCTCTGAAGTATTAATCCTCTTTATGAGCCTCTACCCTGAAGAATTATGTCACTGAAACCACAGGGGGGAAAAAAAAAGAAAAAGAAAGGAAAAAAAAAAAGCTATAGTTTGGAAAAGTGCTTTACATAATACTTGTAAAGCTCACTACACGAATATGCCATTCACTGAATCTCATGACAGTAATAGTATAGTAGCCAATACTGCCTTCAGCATCTAGACACATTTCACAAGAGTAGAATAAGTGGTGCTTTTTTCACAAAACTTTCCCTTATTCTCACTGTCTGCACAAAATAGCTCAAATTTCTTACAGCTGTCAGTCTCTCCCCATATCAGCACTAAAGACCTTTCCTCACCCCGATCATCAGTCTCCTTGCTCTGCCAAGACCTTTGTTTGTGAGGCAGATGTGTACATTTGGGAAAAACTGAACACGGGCCAGGAAGGGGATTAAGGCAGTGTTTCATTCATGGGAACATCTGCAGGAAACACTGTTCCTTCAGGTGATTTGGGAAGACTGGAGACAATTCTGCTAAGTCACCAGGCTGCTGCATCCTCTGTTATATTTGATGGACAAAAGAATGATGTCTAGCCCTTTCTGAAAAAACAAAAAACAAAAAACAAACAAAAAAAAAAAAACAAACCCAAAAAACCCAAAAAACAACCTAACCAGAAAACAAAAAACCAACAAAAACCTTTATGGGTGAAATTAGCTCTGCAGTATTGAGTACTAGCATCAAAGTGTAATGAAATGTTTCATGCTAGTGAGTTCATCTGAAAAAAATGCATGGCAATTGCATCTCACTAGCTCATGGGATTCATGATTGCAGGGTGTCTGTCATAATCATAGCTACATTTGAAAACTGGTAAATTAGATTTATGACAAGATACGGATTGTTCAGGCATTGTGTTTTAACATGAATACTTATCAGACTGGACAGAAATTCAAAATCTCCTCTACATTGCAACACTTGGCTAGAGAAACAGCAGAAGTAAATCACTTTTAAAGATGAGATTTCTGGTCTGATTAACATCTTCCTGATCAGCAAGTCCTAAATCACTCTGACCATGATAATGAATGATCCTGTTTTACACAAACCTACACACACATCCACTGCACGCAGGAGACAGAGCTAAGGTTGCCATGGGAACTTTACCTCCAGATTTTTTGGTTTTGTATAATTAAAATAACATGACTCTTATGTTTTAATAATTTAGTTTTACCTTGTAATTAATTGTGTTCACGTTTTCTTTAGGCAGGAACTCAGCTTATTTGATGGGTACAGCCCACTGTGACAACTTTATTCAACATTTCCAAAACTTGGTTTTCTAAACAGGGGATATTTTAAATTGAAGTCACTGTACAGGGGTGTCTACAGTATAGTATAGAAATAGCTGCATCAATGTTAAACCAGGTCGTTCAGCTACTGATAAGGTAAACTCCATGGTAGCAACAAATTTAGCACAAGCTGTGTGAATGCACCATAGGCTGTGCCAGCTTTTGGCATAGGCAGACACTGAGGGATGGGAGGATGCAGAACATTTCTGATACCTAATTCCTCAACTCCGCTGGCTGCCATTATCCCCCACACATTTAATGCACCATCAGGAGCACCAGCAGTCCCCAGCCTTGATCACCAGGGTTGTAGTCCACTCTTTCTTCATTCAGCGCACAGTGCGCACTGGCAGCCCAGAAAGCCAATGGCATCCTGGGCTGCATCAAAAGAAGCGTGAGCAGCAGGTCACGGGAGGGGATTCTCTCCCTCTACTCTGCACTCATGAGACCCCACCTGGAGTCCTGTGTCCAGCTCTGGAGTCCTCAACATAGAAAGGACATGGAACTGTTGGAACAGGTCCAGTGGAGGGCCACGAAGATGATAAGAGGGATGACGCACCTCTCCTAGGAAAACAGGCTGTTCAGTCTGGAGAAGAGAAGACTCTGAGGAGACCTTAGAGCAGCCTTCCAGTATCTGAAGGGAGCTACAGGAGAGCTGGAGAGGGACTCTTTGTCAGGCAGTCTAGTGATGGGACAAGGGGTAATGGTTTTAAATTAGAATAGAGGAGATTTAGATTAGATATTAGGAAGAAATTCTTTCCTGTGAGGGTGGTGAGGCACTGGAACAGGTTGCCTAGAGATGTTGAGGATGCCCTACCCCTGGAAGTGTTTAAGGCCAGGCTGGACAGGGCTTTGAGCAACCTGCTCTGGTGGGAGGTGTCCCTGCCAATGGCAGGGGCATTGGAGCTTTAAGTTGATGATCTTTAAGGTTCCTTCCAACTTTAACCATTCTATGATTCTATGATCCCATTTCTTCTCTTATGTTTTTTTCAGGCAAAGTCACAACTTTGGCTCAGCTAACTTGAGTTAGCTGTGAGTGCAGGAATACAATCAGGCTCCTCACTCTGAACTCTGGATTTTCAGAACAGGTGACCTACAAACCTCATTGACGTTAACAATTGAATGAATGCAGCAAATAGCCTTCCACAACAAGTCTTGCCTCCAGATGAGGGCTTCTGTGTCTCACAGAAGTTGGATGAAGATAGCAGAAAAAAAGAACGGTCACTGGAGTCATCTGTCTTTTCAGTAAAGGGAAACTCAATCTTTTGTGCTATCAATTTCTTGAGAAATAATATTAAAACAAAACAAAACAAAACAAAACAAAAAAAAAAAAAAACACCAAAAAAGTCAGTGGTCTTTCCTCCATGTTTGAACATGTTGCTTCCTGTAGAGACTTGGACCTTGCCATACGATGTATGCAAAACAGAGGATACTCTGTGACAGGATTATTGATCTAATTGCAGTGATAGTGCTGCTACTGATCCCTAAAACATTAGATTCATAGCCTGTGGTTAACGTACATGTACAGAGACTGCTGTCAGTGCTGCAGACATGGGAAATGCGTATGCTGAAGAGCCAGCTGGTGTATTTAAGGGGAAAGGAACTGAGAAAAAACAATGTAATGAAATAAGACCTAACCATATAGAGCTGTATTGAGGAATGAATTTAGTTAAAATATTCGGTATAAGTCTCCTCCCTAAAGGAATAGCACTTAATACTTGTTAAAATATAATTGTATAATTGGAACTCAAGTGTTTGGGTTATGTAAAAGGTGCTGTAGGCGTATCAGCTTAGACAGAGGTAATTAGATCTTGTATATTAACATTTTTCCCTTAAAGCGATATTCAGCAATATTTTTAGTAGTGGGGATGTTTAAGCTTAGGAACTTGGGAAAAAGAGGTGCTGTTTGGACCTCCTCATTTAGCTTTGTATTTGCTTTGTTCTTACCTCTGCCACTCACTGGACTGTAAAAATATTTCTGCCACAGCTTGCTTGCTTAATGCAACCCCAGCTGGGTGCCCACACAATGGCAACACTGCTACTGCTTTTGGTGAAATCAGCATAAAACTGAATTGCCTGCAAGCATCAGTCATGGGGCTGAAAATAGGACTAGATAGTAACATTAAATAATACAATACGTGGCATATATATATAGTAACAGGTCAGTGGCAGGGCCAGGAATAGAAATCAAAGCTTCAGTCTCCACTTGAAGCAAGGGTTAACATTTCATACAGAAAACAATGAACTGCTACACATCACTGCTTATCTCAGTCAGTTTGAAGGATATAATAAAAACAAATGCGATCTTACTCATAGTAAATCAAATGACAATCAATGGCTACAGCTTTTGAGTATCCAGTTGAAGCCCTTGAAAAATCAAGTGGATGTATGGGAGGGTAAGTTAGTACTCCATCACAGGATGAAGACAGGAGAATGTCACTGTCTTCTTGGATTTTCAAATACACTGCAAAGCTTTCTGGAGAGCGAAACATGTTTATTTTAAAAGCAGTACACCGCATCTCTAGAAAACGGAACAGCAGAGCACAAATTAAAAATGTGGTAAATTCTTTTTTTTTTTTTTTTAAGAGAATAGATGGACAGCTCCTCAAGCCAGAAAAATAAAACAAAGCCAAACCACCCACCCCCACCCCCCGCCATGTACAAGGGCTACACCAGGTATTTTCTAATTCCATTACTGTTATCCATGCTTGTCTTTTCAAATACAAGAAAAACATCTCACAGAAGAAATTCCAGGAGGAAAATCCAGACCTCAAGCTCCTCATTGAGAAGTTTGTACCAAACTTTGGAATCCAACAGAAAACTTACTGAAATCAAGATAAGGTTAATCTAAACTGAAAATATTTCCCCAATTTCATATTCCTCCTCCATGCAATGTCTACCCACTGAAGACATTCTTATGTCTATTCTACTCATGTGAAGCTTCCTGAGGCATTTGAGAACAGCACAAGTATCTTGTTTTTAGGTAAGTCAAAACCTCTCTTGGTATGTGAAGGGGAAAAGACTACCTTTTGGCTTTATTCCTGAAGTCTCAAAAGCTCAGGACTTGTGGACTGAAGGAGTTGGGTAACCTAAACAAACCTCTCTCTTCAGTGCTCACCTGCACTGACGTGAGAAGCAAGAAGAGAGAAATGGTCACCAAGACTGATAGGGTAAGCTTTCCTGTCATCCCTTAGCTCAACCCACACCATGTATTTGACAAAGAGATGGACAGCCCTTCTCCAGAGGTATTCCCAGTACAAATATCAAGCAGCTTAATTGAATTTTGCCCTAAGGCTAGTGGCTGAGAGTTCTCAATAACACTTAATAAAGGATTTTTTAAAAAGCAGATATTCAGACCAAAAATAATACAGCAACGATTACAGAGCTCCTTTAAAAATTCAGAGCCTTTCACACTTGTCAGTATTTCATGCTGCATTTGTTCCAAAATGTGTTTTCTGCTGGGGGATTGCACCTGAAAGTGATCTTTGTAGACAGCAGCTGAGCACAACGGTGCATTTAGGAGCCATGAACAGCAGCAAGTCACTGTGTCTCTAAGCAGTCTGCACTTTTCTTGGGGGTCAAGTGGGAACTCAGAGGCAAGCTGTTAAATGGTTGTTTGTATCAACTCTGCAGGAAAGGCCAACAGGTTATCTACAACCAAAGAAGTGATGACAACAGCTATAGCTGGTAGCAAACACAGCCAGAAGGCCACCACCAGCCGAAGAGTGGTTGCTTCCAACCACATAGCTGGCAAGTCCTCAGGTGTCTCTGTTCATGTTTATGGCATTTCATGCTAAGTGATAACACATTGAAAAAATTAAAAATAAAGTGTTTTGCCTGTCTTTTGGGATCTTACCTGCTAATCTGAACATATGATAGATGCCTACAAGGTCTTTCTCATTTGGGAATGGTACTATAACTTTAAACATCATTATATAAGCATGTGTCAGATGTAGAATTGTTTTGCTCTTACTCTGTAGGCTCAGGAACATTATTATAAAGGGGAGAAATTCACTTCATTTTCAAAGCTTCATACACAGAAAATGTAATTTGCAGAGTAACAAGTTCAAAAACTATTCAGCTCTTTCTGGTTTTCAGCACTTTCTCTATTGTCCTGCTACAGCTTCATTATTTTCTTATTCTTTGCAGTACACACCAGTCTTTTTGGATGAAAGAAACCATTCCATATTAGTCACACTGGGGAAATGAATTTTGCCTTGCAGTTAGTAAATTAAGATTATCAGAACTTTTATACAGAAAATAACAATATAATAGCTAAAGAACACCAAAGAAATGCAGTGTTTACTCTAATTTATCACTTTTGCATGCCTTGTCTTGTACTCAAGAAAGCTATCTAATTCATGACTACATTAGATCTCTTTTGGTAAACTTTGTGCCAAAACTTGTTGGCCCTAAATCCAACCAAAATCCCACAGATTCCAATGGACCCCATGCAGTGTTGTAGTTTGTACTCATTCAATGCTTTTGGAGATTTTTGTCAAGCATGCCAGGAAAAGCAAGAGAAGCCAATCTTCTGGAGCCTTGTACCCTTTAAAAAAGGTAGCAATATTTTCAGATCAAGTAACCAAATTTCTTTAAGTACCAAATTTGACTGAGATCTGAGAAAATTTTGCACATAAGCATCCCAATCTCAACTGTGATTTCTAAAACTAAACCACACCACAGGATAGATGTTTTAGTAAGTGACACACCTTGGTCTTTACATCAGTCATTTACGTGGTTTAGCCAAATCTGGAATTAATAATATGGAGGTATTTCCCTATGATAAGCATATGATATGCTTACTTTGGTCTCCGCATCAGCTTCTCACCGTCTAACTAGGGGAATAAATTATGCAGGAATTTCAAAGTGGAATCTGCTTCCTTTCTCTTTTGTGGATTATTTTAATTTTAGTTGCTCTTAATTCAAGGAGTTAATACCCTCTTAAGAAAGAAATGCTTTAAATACATTGGCAGGATTTAACTTATTTGAATTTTTGACAACAAATATTATTATTTAGTGCACCATTCGAAGTCCTGTTTGACTTCTCACTCTTGCATAAGAAATTTCAGGGACGTGTCAATGTGCATGTTCTATATAAGGCAAATAGACCTCTGTATCACAAACATTTTTGACACTTTCAAATGCAAGTTTACAGCCTTAAACAGGCATTCCGCTTCTCCCACCCACCCACCGTCTCATGCAAGGCCTACAGTCACCAAATTTTCACAATTTAAGAGTGGGAGTATTGCTAATGTATCAGGTAAATGCAGACTTTAGTGACCTGTTTCTGCATATGCACGTACACGTGAGAGGGTCTGAACACGTCTCCCCATTCCTGGCTCCTATTTACTCTAGAAATGCCAAATGCCCTGTTAACTTCGTTCTCCTCAAGCACATCACTGACCTGGGGTCTAACAGTGAATTTTAAGTGAGAACCAGCCACAGTAAAGAAAACACATATGCGTATTTGAGAAGTAAAGCAAAGCGAAGGAGGAGATAAGGAGTTGGGCTGAATATAGGAAGCACTGCATGGTCAGATCCTTAGAAGTCGCTTAATTGCCATCAAAAGCCAAGGGGTCTGGTATCTTGAGGATCTCGACGTCAGATTCTCACAAAGCATACCTGAACTTTTTTACTAATAGAGAAACCGAAGCACAAAAGGTGAAATCCCATCACTGTAATAGCAGCCTCTACAATCCGAGCCCCTGGCAACACTCCTAATTTTATCAAAAGGGGATAAATCGCCTTTCTCCACACCTTCTGTTGGATCAGTGAAAGAACAGGGAGTAACTCTCTGCACGTTTTACCTTCCTTTGCATGCTTTAAACACTGGATTATGCTTTCCAAATTTTCTTCTGTTTTAGCTGAAGAAATATTTCATCTGGCACTGCTTAAAAACAAAACCATTTCTTCTGCGAAATGAGGGGTATGGCTGCATGCTAAATCACCTTTCATTTCTCCTGCTTTCAGTGAAAGTTGGATGAGGTGATTTATAGAGGTCCATTCCAATCAACCATTTCTATGATTCTGTGATTACTTTGTACACATTCCAATAATGTGAGATGACCTTTTTCTATCTAGGCTCCTTTCTTTTACGAATAAACTGCAGACAGCAGAAGAAAAATCATCAGACTACAGAACAACTAATTCTCATTTAATAACAGAAACTTTATTAACTTGTGAGGCCCTGTGCTGTCTCTCCTGGTGAATACAAATATTCAAGAAATAGCTGCTATTTGCACATAGTATGTGGATTAGTTTGAGAGCAGCTCCATTTCCGTGGCTCAGCACACTGAATATATTTTTTTCAATTACACAGGAAAGTAGTAGTTGCTAATACTCTGTGAAAAGGTGCCACACTCCAGTACCAGTAAGAGATTTACACATTGGATTCTTACAGATTAAGTAATTGTAGGCATCAAATTAATCCTCAGTTTTAGGACGACAGCTCCAGCACAAGATGCAACAGCCCAAAGTTCAACTCCCAGCTCAGCGAGGGACATCATGCTCCTCTGTCCCTACAGCTGTACCTGACCAGAGGAAGCAAGTGTGAAGCTCAGGGCACCTACAACAATAACACTTTTAACAGAAAAGCTCCTTCTTCATAACCAGATCTTGCAATCCTCTGAAGGTTCGTCTCACAAAGTCTCACTTCCCTCTGCCTCTGCCAAGCTTCCAACATCTTTAAAGGCTACTGAACGTCAAGACACTGGAAAGACATGCCCTCAATTCTGGAAAATTAAAGAGCTTCATGCCTGGAGCTCACACGGGGGTTGATGCATATAATAAAGAGTGCAAAACACCAGGGCTTTATGGGAGGAGGTGCAACAGGCTCGTCTGTAATACGTACACACATACAGAATTAGATCTGCAAGTGTATTTTCTAGGTCATCGTCTTCTCCCTCTTCTCATCTCCTTTCCTCCTCCTCCCCTGAGTTTTGTTAATTGTTCTGGGAAGGAATACATGTTTCAAAATGTATCACCAAACTTTGTCTTATGAAAACATATTGTCCTGGTTATTTTATATCCCAAACTATCATGTATGGAATATTAGTCCTCAGTTAACTTTGCCATTGAAAAAAATTTACTATGCTTTCTTATGCTAATTTGTTATCTTAAACCAAGGACCAGAAATCCAAGTCCAAACACTAACACTGGCAAGGGAATGTGTTGAGTAGGGAGGGTATAAATTTTATTTATTTTATAGGTACAGTGCAAAACACTTACTTAGAGTACTGAAAAGACCTTCAGTCACATAGCTGCAGATTGTTGCGTCCTGGATTTAATAGGACGTTGTAGTGTTTTGTTTTTTGTAGACTACAGAATCTGAAATTTTATGTGCAGTTTAAGACAGCCATATGGACCTCTGAACTGGGCTGAATGTCCCTTCTAGAAGTCAGCCTAACCAGAATTCCTGAAAAGTCACAAAGTTTGTGTGATGCAGACTGACTGGCCTCCTTGTAACAAGTTTATGATCATGTGTTTGTCTGCTTCCTGCCTCATATACTATCCTATGACTATTTTCAAACAATCTTTGCAAAACAAAACCTCAGATAACCAGAGCACTAGTAAGTGCTTTTCCCCTGCAGCGACTTTATAAAATAAATTAGATGATAGGAGCACTACTTGGACGGGTGGAGATAAGAGCCTGTCAGCACTTCCATTTCAAACTCCTTTTTCCAGTGACTTGCCGCTCAACCATAACAATTTGCTGTGTGCAAAATATGGGATGTGAAAACTCAGAGCTGGAGGGAAAACTTAAAAAAAACAGATGCACCATAGTATTTCAGGATACACCTGAAATAAATACCGCAGGGAAATGGCTGGGCAGCAAAAAAGGAGGAAAAGCTTTGATTTTCTCTAGTCTCTCTCCATTTACATTTGTAACCTCCCATATCTCAGCCTCAACATGGCTTTATGTTGGTTCATAAAACCAATGGTGCATTGTACTTACACAGTTCATTTCATTTCCATGCTGCATACATGCAATAATTATTAATTTTCAATACTCCTCTGGGGTAGCTATTACCAAGTTGATTTTCTAGAAAGAGACATAAGGCACTATTTGCCTCAGGTCACAACAGGAAGGCTATGTGAGAGTCAGAAATAGAAATAAGGAGTTTCTGCTCCCTGTCCTAAATCAAGGCCACAAACCCCTCTCTGGCAGTGACTGTTTTCTCAATGTTTTATGGAGGTGATTATCCTGTTATTGAACTGTGTTTAATGCAGGCTGGAATATCCCTGGGATATATAAGAATGTCAAGGCATCTCACTGCCAGCTGAAAATCCCTCTCAGAAATAGCTTAAGTGACAGGACTAACATACTTTAACAGGTGCTCATTATAAGCTATATACCAGTGTTACAAGGTGGTAGGGAAGCATGCATTACTAATTTAAAAGCCTTTATAGGTATGCAACCTTTTAATTAACTGAATTTAAACTTCTCTCTTACTTCCAGGATCCATAAAGTATAGGTGGATATAGCTAAGCTGGTGGGAAATATTCCAGGGTGGGGTACCCCGATGTGTTGGACACAGGGTGTCTTGCTGATTCCAAGGCAAGTTTATTATAGATTTGCACTTGGAGCTCTAATACAGTATACCTGGGTATGTTCCGGATGGACTGTCATGAGTGTGGTGGTGGTAGGTCCCGAAGAACCAAGCCTAACAGGGCTACCAATGTCTCTTCCCTATTTGTTTGATTTTTCCAAGCTCTCAGTTGTGGAATCACAGAATCACTCAAGAGGGAGCTGGGGCTGTTCAGCCTGGAGGAGAGAAGGCTCCGAGGAGACCTTAGAACAGCGTTTCAGTATCTGAAGGGAGCTATAGGAGAGCTGGAGAGGGACTCTTAGTCAGGAAGTGCAGTGATAGGACAAGGGGTAGCAGTTTTTAAATTGGAAGAGGGGAGATTTAGATTAGGTATCAGGAAGAAATTCTTTACTGTGAGGGTGATGAGACACTGGAACAGGTTACCCAGAGAAGCTGTGCATGCCCAGTCCCTGGAAGTGTTCAAGGCCAGGCTGGATGGGGCTTTGAGCAACCTGGTCTAGTGGGAGGTGTCCCTGCCCATGGCAGGGGGGTTGGAACTGAATGATCTTTAAGGTCACTTCCAACTCTAACCATTCTATGACTCTAAGTTGGAAAAGACCCTTGGGATCATTGAGTCCAACCGTCATTCATGCCCAAGACTCTTATACTACATCTACTGTGCTAAATACAGCCATTTCTTAGCATGCTTTCTGGTTCCCAGGCCAGGTGGTTGAGAGAGAGTCATGTCCATCTTACTACTAAAGTGGCATTTTTACTAAATCAAACTGAGGGGATGTGTTGCAGGCTTTCAAATCTCATGTAAAGGCAAAGGGCAGGGATGAAAGCTGTTTGAAGATAAAGCCAAGAGGATTGGCTCTTGGCTGCAAGCAATCTTCCTTGATGCAGTTTCATCCATGCTCCCTCTCTCCAGTCCCTGGAGTGAACAATCCGTGCCTACGAGTTGTCTTGAAAAAGCTTGGGTGCACCTCAAAATACAGCCAAGGAACAAAACTAACAATTTTGCAACATGCAATCAGTAGTCGAGTACTTGAGCATACTCATTAGCCCTCTTCTACTTAGCAATACGGGTATATCCTGAACATTTTGCAGCCAAAATCTGTAGTTACAGGCCATTTTCCATAGGGGATGAGCTCACATATTGCAAAGAAAGTGACATTGTGTATGTCTATATTGTCTTCTGCAGGCAGCTATGTATTGATACAGGCTCTGTACTGCACTTGCTGTAGCTACAGAACCTCCAGGTGAATCATTGTGTGGACTTCAGTGCTGACACCAGCTGATATCTTTCTGAAAATTTGTATTTGGCATATTCTCTCTTAATTGCACTGAACAGCTGTGAGCATCTCCTGAAGGAAATCTCCTCAAAACGATGTGTCAGGTTTCTCAGAATCAAGGTTCCTGAAACGTCAGTTTGAGGAAAAATTCAATAACAGCTTTCAGTTTCACTGAGAGTCAGACATTTTCCCAGAAAGCCTGCTTTCTGGCCACGGACAACTTGGTGGGGATCTTCTGAGTAGCTAAGGGGTGAAATTCCTCATTGAAGTTGGGTGAACAGGGCCATTTTTACCTTAGGGGTTCATAATGTTACTCACAATGCACCAATAGCTATGTGACTCAAAAGAATAGCCCAACCTGCCATAGTACATCACCATATCATTTTGTACCGTCTCTCCTGGGATTGTGTATCATTAACTTCTACAGGGAGTCACAGGAATCCCCATCAATAATCTTGCTTTCCATTCAGGTTTCCAGTGCATTTAGCACAACCCCCAGCTGTCCCTAATGATTAATAATATTGCAAAATGCTTAAAGATGAAGGAAATATAATCAGCAAAGTGAAAGTAATAAATACCTATATTTTAATAATGAGAATATTTCTGACAGCTACACTGGAAACATAAAAGCTGCTTTTCAAAGATCAGGACAACTGTTCAGTGACAGTATTCAGCTTTATTGCTATTATCACTTAAATATATTTATATAACACCTCTTTGTCACCATTCTCTCCTATGACATATTTTACAGTTAAGATGAATGTCTATATATAGCCTCCTCTTAGTCAATAATTAGTTGGTAAAATCAAGCAGCTCATGTAAGCGTGCATCAAGTCATTCCAGTCTTCATATATTTCTATTTAAAAGTACCTCATTTTATGTAATTATTAGGTATCATTTAGAGCAAAAATATATTTAAAACATTGCGTGCCTGAGCAAACTCTGAACTTCTTCAAAATAGTCAATAACCCTTACCTATGGGCCTCCTGCTCTATTTTTTCCATAGGTACACTTTATTGTCATATTTCTAACCCAATGCTTGTGAATCACTACAAGCTTTACCACTAGTTTAAAGAAGAAACCCATTTCCCACCATGGTTATATGCTCAAAGGTACAATACAGAGGGTATTCAGAGCATCCTTTAGCTTCAAGTGAATTTCAAGTAATCTAGAGTGATGAAAGTCAGACTCTATTGCTATGCTAGCAGTAAATATTCTTATTATGATGACAGGAGCATGAATAGCAAGCACCATGGTCCGTCCAGTCCAGTGTCCACCCCTTGATAGCAGCTAGAAGCAGATATTCTGGTAAAATGTGGGAAAAAAGCTAGTGATTCAAACAATATAGGGACTGAACATCTCACCTACAACAGAAGTTTCTTTCAGTATACACACCATTGATTAACCCCCCAACTTTATTAAAAAAAAAAATATATCCACTTTTATAGTTGTTTTCTTAATTTAAACTATCTGCACAGTTGTTATGTTTTCTCAGGGAATCTCCTACCAGCCAGCCATCTCCTTCACAGCATACAGGGAGCTCGTGGGCAGGACAGTGGGGAAAAATGAGACACGATATTCTCACACGAGCAGAAATATTTTTAACATCTGATCTTGATGCTTTTAGAAAAATGCCTGGGCATCACCCGCCCAGACGTTGGCCAATGCCAGTGAGTGACAGCTAGCAAGTGAGCTCATTCCAAACACGACTAAAATGGTAACACTTGTTTGCCTTCCCTAACTAGTGACTTAACTCCTACGGGATTGAGGGGATGGGTCCACCATTACAGAGGATTCATGATCTAGTACTTTTTTCCATTTTCAATCTAGCCAGACATCATCAGTGCTGCTTTCTCTTCTGCTTGCCTCCTCAGAACCCTTGCCCAGGCCACTGCCTTCTGATCCTGCCCTTGCGCTGCAGTTTCTGCATGGTCCCTCCCCATGCTTTTACTCCACTTGTCCCACCTGGATCTTCCTGTCTCCTATCCCTCCTTAGGCTTCTGCCATGGTTGTGCTTCTTGTAATGCTGATTTCTGCATCACCCAGGCCAGGTTCAAGATAATAAATTCAAGACCACTTAGGAAGTTGCAGCCTACTCACTTCTGACACCAGTGCTTCACCGGTGCAATGCTCCTCAAAGGCTGGGAACAAGAAGTTCTGAAAAGTAGGATGCACTTTATAAACTTTTCAATACTGTAAGGAGTTCCTGGCAGGGTCCCTCAGCCTTATCACTTGCTACTTTGGCCTCAGAAAGCTTCAGTCTGGTGGTGTTTGAGTACAATACATAGTTCATCTTTTCCTACACGCATCAATGATGGATGGAAACTGCAGGGGATGGCTTGTACTTGTCCTTAAGCCAAGAGTGTTAAAGTGTGGAGGGTTAGGCAATGCCCAATGTTAAAAATAAAAAAGATACAGCCAGATTAAATTGCTTGGGCTTACACCCCATGTCTAGCTTGCATAGATGCTATGCCAAAGAAACCTCTCCCTGCCTTGAGCGCTGTACACTAATGCACAAATCCTCTGTGACACAACTGATCATACTCAGAGACTCTTGCCAGTGGCAACCCTGCATCTCTTCGGCACTCCTTCTATTGCTGAGCATTTTATTTTAACACCACAGTGGCCTAACGAGAATAATATGTGGAAGTAGGTTTCTCAGTGCCACTGTCAAATGTTATGCATAGCAAGTGGCAATAGTGTTCCAGCTGACTTACTCCACTGATTGTCTATGAACAGGCAGTAAACTCCTTCAGAGAGTTCTGGAACCCTATACAATATATCAGTCTCTATAGATGGATCACAGAAGTTAGAAGGACCATGTAATTTTACATATGCCCAGTCCTGACCCTCCAAAAAAATCAGAACTGAAATACGTCAGTGAGGTCAGAAGTTAGGTCCAGATCAGAAAGCAGCAGGAATGAATCCACAGAATGAAGAGCTGGTAAAAAAGGACTCAACTACAACATTATACATATGTTTTGTGCTTTACTTTGAAATAGTCCTAGCCTGTTTTTATAAACTGAATACCTGTAAGATTTTGGTGTGCTCTGGGAGTGCATCTTTCTGCTTCATTTCATCAAAAAGGCATCCCACTTGTGCACTCCAAAGCTACTTTGTAACGCAAAACAAAGCAGGCCACATGGCTAGGGCTGGGAGACTAATTTCAAAAGCTCATTTATAATTCCAATGAATGTTCTGTCTGGTTGCATCCAGAAGCTACCTTAGACTGTCCCATGAAATGTAAAATCCCACTTGAGCTAAAGCATGCAAGGCTTTAAGCAGGGTCTACCATGTATCAGATCTAGTAGGAAAAGTATTTTCCTGTCATCTCAAATTACTGTTTTTTTACAATAGAATCATAGAGTCATCCAGGACAGAAGGGACCTCCAAAGGTCATGTAGTCCGACCTCCATGCAGTTGCAGGGACACCCCCAACTAGACCTAATTGCCCAGGGCCTCATCAAGCCTCACCTTGAATATCTCCAGGGAATGAGACTTAACCACCTCCCTGGGCAACCTGTTCCAGTGTTCCACCACCCTCAAAGCAAAGAACTTATTCCTAATATCCAATCTAAATCTGCTCTTCTCCAACTTAAAGCCATTGCCCCTCGTCCTGTCACTATAGGTCTTCGTAAACAGACTCTCCCAAGCCTTCCTGTAGCCCCCTGTAAGTACTGAAAGGCTGCTATCAGGTCTCCCCAGAGCCTCCTCTTCTCTAGCTTGAACAACCCCAGCTCCCTCAGCCTGTCCTCATAGCAGAGGTGCTCCAGCCCCCTGATCATCTTCGTGGCCCTCTTCTGGACCCGCTCCATCCGGTCCATATCCTTCCCATACTGAAGGCTTCAGACCTACACGCAGGACTCCAGGTGGGGTCTCACCAGAGCAGAGCAAAGTGGTAGAATCACCTCTCTGGATCTGCTGGCAACACATCTTTTGATGCAGCCCGGGATGTGATTGGCCTTTTGGGCTGAAAGTGAACACTGCCTGATCATGTCCAGCCTCTCGTCCATCAGCACCCCCAAGTCCCTTTCCTCAGGGCTTCATAACCTGGTCTAAACTATGACAATACAGAGATTATTCTCAATTAAGAACTGAGTGCCATATCAGAGTTTGTTCAAGAGACCAAGTTTTCTAGTAGTTTTATTGTGATAAAAATAATAAATATGAATGTCAAGACATTCAGTAATGACCCTTGTTATTGATTTTTATTTATTTTTTTTAATAACAAAGCCTCCTATATTGCAACAGTTTGACAAAATGTAGAAGTTTGGGAAGCTGAAGAAACAAGTGGTTCAACTTTCACCTTGGTTAGTGGCATGGGTCACTATTTGGCTGTTTCAGCTAAAACAGAGAAATAGTAAGAAAGAAAACCCAAAATCAGCTATTTTGCTAAAGGAGTGGTTGTGATAAGTGTGCGAGGAGGAAAGAAAGGAGACAGGGAAGAGAAGGAGCTATACCTTATCCAGTTTAGAAAAAAAAACTATGTTAGGACAGTTATAAAAATAAACCTAAATTAAAAGGAAAGTAGGATTTATCAAAATACCTGGTCAAGGTCAACAAACAGGTAACTTGCTCATCTTTCGATGGAATCTCCTCAGTATCCATTTTCAATATACAGAGGCAAAGGACACAAGGCAGAAAAATATTTCCATAAGAGTGTCACAACTGTGGCTGAAACGTAATTTAAGAAACATCTCAGCTTTCCTGGCACTCCTAATAAGAGCAAAATGGACAGGATATTAAGAGTCGGGAGATAACTTTTCTGCAACACTGAACAAACGATTATAGGGCCCGATTCAGCAAAGTGAGTAAGCACATACTGACATTTTAGCGTGCCTTTAAGTCTCATCATCTTCAGTGAGAATCTGATATATGCCGTGGCATCCTTCTCAGTGGAGATCTGTGAGCACAGGTCTGTCTCAGACACAAGCCATCCTTTAATCCATGGACAGAAACCTGCCTAGTAGCTATGAAGCAGCTCTAGGACTCAAGGGATGTACATGCATGTCCCAGACCTGCAAGATTATGAACAAGGCAGTTTTGCAAAACACCTCCTGGCACCTGAGGTCCGTATTTGAAAACCTGCTTACCCCCTTTCTGCTTTGGCTCCGTACCACTGTGATGGAAACACCGGTACTTCCCTACCAGAAATGGGAAAAGTGTTTAAATATGTTAAAGTAGGTTGTAATAGTGGTGCTTCAAGTAGATACTACCCTTCCTTTCAAATTAAGCTGTTCTGAATTCTTTGCAATTTCAAGGTCAAGGACCATAAAACTGGGTGTCATTGAAAATAAGGGTCCAGGATAAGGTCAACTATCAAAATCCAGGAAATCAAGCTGTAAAGGAAAGCTTCCTGCAGGCACAGTTAAGACTCCTCCACTGCCTTCTTTGCAACATATGGTGTAGTAAGACATGCACACCCTCTTCCTGCCCCCCCAAATTAACTCCCTGGCACCACCTGTTAGGAGTGAGCAGACTGTAAAATTATTGCATTGGGAACAGACAAAAATGGGGGTGTGATGGTTCTGATGTGATGCATTTCTCTCGCTTCTGGGCCCATAGGAAAAGAAGACTGCCTTGGGCACAGAATTAAAAGTAAAAACTGTAAATCAAGTATGTGAGTAGTATTGCATTCCTATAACTTGTACGGTCCTTTCTAAAGGAGCTAGTTAATAACCTGAGTTGGTTATTTTACCACTTGGAGAAACTTGCCTGAACTTTGAATTCCTCTGCTGTTTATTCCACTATGTATACTTTAAAACTCTGCTTCTATTTGGAGGACCTATTTTCTCCTCCTCCAACCAGAATATAAAGTGTCATGCCAGTATATTAATCTTCTTCCTGAGTTCAAGAACCATGTGATTGTAGCAGTCATAATATTATGAGCATGCTTAGATGCATGAGTTGATGCCATGTAACAAAAAGATTTCCTAAAAAGAAAAATCCTTACTTCTTCTTCAAACTTCTTTGCTTGTTATCAACAGATCTGCACCCAGAAATGTAGAAATAAAACTCCATATGTCCAAAGCAAAAAAGTAATGTATTGAGATAGGAACTGTAGAACAAACGGAAATGGGAAAAGGTATTTGAAGTGAGGTGATACACTGGTATGTACACAGAATATTTCAGAGATGCTTGAAGGTGGTATCAAAGGGTACTAATCTGACATGCATTGAACCACTCCAAGATAACTCAGTTTGCTCGTACTCCTTCTCATCTTTCTGAAAATGATCTCTATCCCACACACCCACTTTTCATTTGTGAAGTTGTTCATACACCACCACAAGAAGATAAAACATTGACTGTGACTAACTTAATGAGCCTGAAGCACTGAAGAAAGAGGGGGGAAAAAAAGTTTGAAATTTATGATTTTTATTCTCTTGCTTCTTCCTAACAGGATCTGAAAATCATGAAAGAACTTAAGTGCATCAAAGAATATCCTTTGAAAATCATGCTTACAGGCAGGAATACAAATTGGATACTAGTCCCTAGGCCACTGGCCTACCTTTGTAGAAGGGTGGCTTGCATTTAATTTCCCTTGACTAACAATTCACCTTTATTAGTTATAATTTAACACTTGAAAACAAGAGGGTTGAACTTTTTAAAGTTAAAATAAAATTAAAAAAAAAAGAAAAGAAAAAGAATTGTTGTTCTGAAAAAAGCTGCAAATTAAAAAAGCTTTTAAACTGTTAAACTCTTGATGCTATTTATATCACTAGTGGCATCATGACACAGCAATTAAATTATAACCCCTTCGCTAACAGAACGTATTTTTGCCTATTTAAAATGGATATGAAGAAACAAGAAACTTTAGTTCAGGAAAGTCTCAAGTAACCAGAGATGTAGGCAGGATGCAGTTTGAGGAAAAGCAGAAGGTAGAAAAATAATTTGTAAATGTTTGACTGTAACCTAGTTTAAGTATATTGTTATATGAAGCAGTAGATGATCTGTCATTAACCTCTATTTGAACTATGTTTAAGGAGCATTGGGTCATCTATAACCTATTTCATAAAGTTACTTCATTTTATATAGGCTAGTCTGTCACATAGTAACTCCAAAATTTACACTGTGTTCCCTAGTTTGTGGACTGTACAAGTAAAATTTGCGTTTTGTAGCTTAGTAATTTTTGAGGATTAAGAAAGTTACACAGGTAATTTAAAAATACTCACTATCACAACCATTTTTTCATATAACTGTCTATTTCCTACTCTATTTAAGCACAGAGGAACAGTTTTAATATTATCCAGTATTTAAAGACAGCAAAGAAAAGGAATGGGACAAAATCTGTAACACACACACACCACACCACCCCCCCCCGCCAAAATCATCATGATTGACCCAGTGATCCATGAACCAAACTTCTTTACCCAAAGACAGTAAGTTTCAAAAACATGTCATCACTTTTGAATTATTTCAGATAAATAACAGCACTGTTTGTGCTCTAATGTCAAGTCAGGATGTATATGGGGAAAAATATAGTCCAATCCAACACCTTAGCTAAAAAAAATGGGGTGGGATTGCATTACACAGCCAGAAAAGAAACTTCTTTGGCTAACTGCGCCACCTCTTGATTTAAATTTAAAAGAGAAACCAAATGATTGTCCAGCCCCTAGAAGAAAACACTTATTTAAAGATATTCCTGTAGACTTAAAAATGGGTTTCGGAGCTTAGTTTATTTATTTCATACAGAGAAGTACAGGGCTGTATACTTTAGTATTGCTCTTATGGTTAAAAGCCAGTTCAGCAATATAAATGGAAATAAATATATTCAATCTTGCTGGTTTGCTTTTTTCTTTTTTTTTTT
>VXBW01005904.1:23555-129214 GCA_013400375.1 Thinocorus orbignyianus | reverse complement strand
TTTTTTTTTTTTTTTGTAATAACAGTATACACATCAAAATCAATAAAGCCGGGCAAATGGCAGAGTAGTGGTTTAGTAACCTTAGCACTGTTAGCTAAGTATACAATCAACTCTAGAATAAATGCTTCATAATCCGTCAGATTCTCCTATATAAATCTATACTCGCACAGCCCTGGGAAATAAGAAAGCTTTACTTCTGATTTTATTTTTTTTTTCCTAACATTTAAAACATACCGGCTGTAAGCCCTAAATTATAGGCAACGTATCGCAATTTGCACTGAGATCTCTAGTCAGACATGAAATTAAACAGCACAGATATTCAAAGGACTTACAGCATGCATTTAAATACATTAACCACATCCTACCTTGCATCCAAACATCAACGATAAAGTGTTGTTGGTGCATGCAACTTTGCAGTGGCAAATCATTGGTGTAAAGCAGTCAGGATTTCTAACAATAGGGCACATTCCTTTAGTGCTGCAGTAGTGGCAGCCTACTGAAGGCTAAAAACAAGTAGCTAACACAGCACATGGAGTGGCAACATATGCTGCTCAACAGCTAGCTTTTCTCTTGCCGGTCAGAAGCAGCCTGCTTGAATCTCTACCTGTGTCCCATTCAGCCATCCCCTTCTTTGTTGATGAATCAACGATGCAGCGTTGATCGCGAATCTCAGGATTTCCCTTCCTCTGGGAAATTAGTTTTTTTGGTTTTTTTCACATCGGGGAGGAAAAAAAAAAAAAAGGAAAAAAGAAAAAAAAAAAAAAGAGAGAGAAATGGAAATGAGGGGGACTAGCAGGTGTGGCAGTATTAGCATGTAAAAGGATGTAAACGCCTACTCATAACAATCACATAAGATTGTCATGCTAGCTGAAGTGGGCTGAAATTATTCCATCGGAAGAAAAATACTGCAGCTCCTGATTTGGTAAAAAGCCAGTGAGTTGCTGCAATACATAGTCATTGTGGGAAGAGAAGAGAGAAAAAAATTACTTATCTAAGAAGCCAGAATCCTCAGCCTTTATCAATATGCATTCCAGTAAGGATTCCCTTTCCAGCGCCTCCCCGAGAAAAAGAATCAAATCAGTTGCAACTCCGGAGAAGCGATGACCTTTGCTTTCCCCAAAAAGATGAATCTCAGCATGAAACAAACTGTGCTCAAAGCTGAAAATCCCCGATGCTGGGAGTTTGCAATCAGAGAAATATAAGTAACATTTATCCAATCCTGGCTTGCCACATGGGAGCTTTCTCCAGGCACAAATTTACAAATAGACAGGTTGAAGGATTGCAGGAGACACTGAATAAAGATACGAAGTTACACGGAAAATGCACCGGCATGAAGCTTAAAACGCAACCCTCTTTAAACTCTGCTTTTGAGGCAATGTTAACCACTGACTCCAGCTAGTGCTGGTATCCTGTAACCTGCAAACAGCTTGCTGTATTTCAGAAATACAATAATTACAGAAGTTTGGGAGCATAACGCTGGTTTGGATTCAGTTACAGCTGCCGCTGTTCCTTCAGTTAAAGCAACACCAGCTGAAAATGCATAATAAAGCATTTGGATGAGCAAAGCGCTAGCTGTGCTTTTTAAGAGGATTATTTATATCAGAAGTTGGATGAATATATCCTCCAGTTTTAGGTTCGGTCATGGCAGACACAAATATAAACCAAAAAGGCTACGGTATAGAAAGTAAAGCCATGTCTTTAACGATTTCACAGCCGATAGCAAGGTAAACTCAGCAGTTGTTTCACAGTGACTTGACCCTGCTTTTTTTTTTTTTTTGCAACTCACTAAGCTCTGCCCATCAAATTAAAAACACTTTCTAAAGAAATGAGAGCAGCTTGTCTCCCTGGCAATAGCAAGTGAGTTCTTAAGGCACAACTGAAACAATTTTCTGTAATAAACCCAAAGTAGAAATTTGTTATACAACAGAATGGAGAAAACGGCAAATGGAGGTCTCTGTGCACTACCAGGTTAAGCAAGACAGAGACTGAATGGTACAGAATTTAAAAAAAAAGATTTATCTGAGACTGCAGACCCTAATGTAGGAGACCTTCTCTATTAAGATTTTATGTTTATGTAAGTGTATGTGAGTGTGTGTGTACTGCGTGTCTATCTAAATTTTAAGCAGAATTCCTTCAGTACAACTTACTCTCACTTTGTAAAGTTCAAAAACTTAAAAGAATCATTCTCTCAAACAGCTTTGAACCTACTCTTTCTTTTTCACCATACAATATTTTTATCCAATTTTTGTATGCAGCTAAATTTCAGCTTATATAAAATACTTTCTTATTATTGTTTCTCACTCTATATTTTTTAACTCAGAGCTTTCAAGAGCCCCAGCTCAGTAAAATGACAGTGCTTTCTAGATTGAAGCGACAGATAGAACTGCTCCACAGTTAAGTTACAACACAGTTCCATTTCTGAAGATTTATTTCTTGCAAATAGCAGGCTCTTACAACCCAGTGTCCTCAGTTCACTCAGCCCATATTTTTTCCCCTCACAGCCTGGACATGAGCGTTACATGTCATAGGACTTCCCTACGCCAAGATCAATCAATCAGCTATCAGTAATCAAAGTTTGCCTGTCCAGTTAGTCCAGCACCTCCTTCTGACTTGCTGTGCTGGTTATCATCTGAAGTAGTGACTGAGCCTGTTTAGAAATGTACTATGGTGACAAACAGCAGCCGTAACATTGCTGCATCTTTGATCTGTTTATTCCTAGCTTGCCTGTCTCATTATTAAGCTATATGTTATACAGGTTTTCTTTCAAGTACTGTCTCTCGCATAACCAGCACTTGGTGTAAATATAGAAAAGTGTAGTTTCCATGACAATACATTCCATAGTTACAGCCAGCAGCCACTATCATTAAAACATGAATCACTGTGCTACCTTAAGGTGTGAGCACACTACATCACTGGCCTTAGAAGCAGTAATTTGGGATGGGGGTGGTATGACAATATTTTTAGGAGACACTACTACAAAATGCCAGAAAACTGCTATTCAACTGTTTTAGCAGCTCTAATATCCACCCATCTTAGACATTTAAGTGATCAGTAACACTCTCAATCTGTCCTAATCATTAGCATTTCTAATATAAGAACACATCGCATCTGCACTTCTCAATGTATTAAACACAATGTCCTGATTTAAAACTGGACTCATAATTGCACAAATGTGAGTTCCGATTGATGTTCACAGGACCTAATTAAAATCACCTGCATTTAATTCCAGATTCAGATTTCAAAGAAGGGCAAGAAAACCAGCCAGTTAGCCTCTTGGATCTTTTGGATCTGATTGCATTCAGCTGTCTTGTACTCTCAAAAGAGAGGACATAGCTGTTCATTAAAATCCTCATTTCTTCCCCAGTCCCCGATTTTCAACGTGACATTATTGCAGACTTTCAACCAGAACGGGTTTTGCTTGTGATTTCCTTTCAATGTTAAGATGCATCGAACACCAATCACCTGAGTATTGCACAAGGCATTAAATATCTCCCTTCACACTTAAACTAATTGTTACTTTCAAGTGAAAAACAGTTACTTGACATACAGTCATTTGGGAAAAGATCAGAAAAGTCAGATGTATTCCAACGACAGACTGGAATAATAACTCATATCACAATTGGCCAAGGCATTTATTTCAATTAAGTGACAACCACGTATAGAAAACTGCCATAAGAAAACATTTGCTCAGAGATCTTCCGCTACCTCTTTTTTTTTTCCCAATACCAGTCATCACATACATAGTAGTAAATTGCTAATTGCCAGGAGAGGCATTTAAATCCCAGTCATACTGCAGAAGTATGGATCTTGGAAAAAACTCCGTTCACATTTTTTGCTCTATCTGACAGGATATGCAGAAGTACGTACATTGTGGGTGTCACTGTGTGAAAAAAGAGAGTCCACGGGTCTGCTGAATTTTGTGAGCCCTCCAAATCTCTTTGGACTTGAGTGCTTTGATCCAGCCCACTTGCTGGCCACCACTGTGCTGCCCCAGTGAAATGCATCTCTTGGACTGTTAGCAAGAGGGGATGCTCCCAGCAAATTGGGGTGTAGTTATTGTCAGAAGCTTTGAGTAAAATGAATATTGAGTACAATATTTACATCAGTGAAAAGAAGTCACTTATAATTGTCTGAGCTTGGTCTTTGCAAAAGTTATTCTCTTCCTTTTTGGGAGGAACTAGAACTGTTGCTCCACTTATCATTTCCATTTGGTCTGTTCAGCCAGTAAAATTTCTCCTGCTCTACCAGTCTCTCTGACACTTGCCTTCACCCAACCTTTCCAGGTTCTCCAATGATATCTGCCTTTCACAGTGCACCATTAAGTGGAGTTGCATTTCTGGAAGTAATATGGTCACGTTTGCATGGTACTTCCTCACCTAATGTTTATATGCCCTATCCTGCACTGGACCTATCTCAAACAGCAATAGTGAGCCCTGTACATGACATATCCTGTGAGAACCAAGACCACCAATATAGACAAAAATAAAAGTAAAGACCTGGAGAGTCACAAAGAATTTCTAGATATTCACCCCTGACCCAACTCTAACCATTGTATGATTCTATGATTCCATATTAGGATATTTGATTGATTGTTTCTTCTCAATTTCTCTGCCATTTCTGTTGAGGAAATTGCTTAAGTTCTGGTATTGTAGTATAGACTTGTGTATTTCCCTTTTCTTATTTTCACTACTCAACTTTTTCTTCTGTTACAACACCATGAAAAATTCCTCTGACTCCTTACCACATCCATCAGATACCAGAAGATCAAGATGATCTATAGACCTTTGTCCAAGCTACATGCATTGTTACTTTCTTCTAATCTTTTCTTAAAATTCAAAATTACCCGCTCTATTGCTATTCTCTGAATTCCCTGTACACTAATCAAGCCTACTAAAAACCAAACTTGTCTCTGACAGTGATTAAAGAGAGGTTGTCTTCTGAAAGAGCCATATTAGATGAAAGAAAAAGGCTTGTTACACCACAGGCAGCACGTACAAAAGGAACCAGAGAATATAAATATAAAACAAACTTGAAAGATCCCCCATCAAAATAGAAATAATTGCACACAACCCCGTCATACATTCCTTAAGAACAAAACAGTCTCAAACCTGTAGACTAAGCCAGTTTTCACATCTGTCCTGCCATTTAGAGGGACTCTTCTTAGGACATTTCAAGGACCTCAAGTACGTCTATGCTTTATGTGAGCTGGTCATTTCATGATGTATCAAATACTTGGGGAATAGAATGAGTATGATATGCTTTTATTTTGATGATATTTGTCTGTTGGTGAGTATCAAAAGTCTGGGCTTAGTTTGCCTGAAAATCCACCTGCCTCTGGAACAATTATAATTGAAGCCAACCCAGGAAAGACCCTACAGTCACTGTAGCTCAAGAACAGCTAAAATTGATGGAGAAGCTGCTATTTTGTGCTCTGTTCACACCTCGTGCAAAGCTATGTTTGAACCTGCACTAAGGGGTAATACAGGACTCAATTTTCAATTCTTAGAAATAGGGATATAGGGAATTTTTTTGTGCCCAAAGGCTCAAGGACTAGACTAAATCTGGGCCATAAGAAGGAGATGAAGGACCCACCTCTTCTACTGTTGTGAGCAGCAGCTGCTCCATATCACCCAGCGGCTTGTGGCAACTGTCTTGGTTTTCCCAAATCCTTGCTTAAAGACAGGGATGAGTTGCCAGTTCGCTTCTGCCAAGAGCAAAACCTGATGGTGGAGGGGTGCTTTGCATTGTCTAGAGCTGACAAGGGCACGGACAACTCACGGAGACAGAAAGTTCTCCTCAAGGACCTTGAGATCACAGCATGGAAGCAGATAGATAGTCAGAGGACAGTTTGGATGCCCTGAAAAACACCTATACATCAAAGATTCAAATGTGGTATTATATAACTTAATCTCTCCACCTGAAGATGGAGATAATGCATTCCAATTAAATGCCGATATCTCTACATGCACGATCACATAAACAGTGGGGGTTTTTTAAGTTAATGGGAATTCTCTTACAAAAAGTACTCATGTTTATAAGTGTTTACACATTTTAAAGTGCCACATTACCAGTATAGTTTTACATACTGCTGGAGAGCTGCTCTGCATAGAGGGACCTGGGAATCCTAGTGGACAGCAATTTGACCATAAGCCAGCAATATGCCCTTGTGGCCAAGAAGGCAAATGGTCTCCTGGGGTGCATTAAAAAGAGCGTGGTCAGTAGGTCGAGGGAGACCATTGTGCCCCTCTACTTTGCCATGATGGGGCCATGTCTGAAGTCCTGTGTCCAGTTCTGGAGTACCTGTTCAAGAAGGGCAGGGGACCACTGGAGAGAGTCCAGTGGGGGGCTATGAAGATGATCAAGGGACTGGAACACCTCTCTTATGAGGAAAGGCTGAGACACCTGGGCCTGTTTAGCCTAGAGAACACTAGAGGGGATCTCATCAGTGCTTACAAAAATTTGAAGGG
Source organism: Thinocorus orbignyianus (assembly GCA_013400375.1). Lineage (NCBI taxonomy): Eukaryota > Metazoa > Chordata > Aves > Ciconiiformes > Thinocoridae > Thinocorus > Thinocorus orbignyianus. Next base: position 122,747 of record VXBW01005904.1, on the reverse strand, counting down.
TGGGTGTCAAGAAGATGGGGCCAGACTCTTTTCAGTGGTGTCCAGTGACAGGACAAGGAGCAACAGGCACAAACTGCAATACGGGAAATTCCACCTCAACACGAGGAAGAACTCCTTCACTTTGAGGGTCATGGAGCACTGGAACAGGCTGCCCAGAGAGGTTGCAGAGTCTCCTTCTTTGGAGATACTCAAAACCTTCCTGGATGTGCTCCTGCCCAACCTCCTCTAGATGACACTGCTTTAACAGGGGGATTGGATGAGACAATTTCCAAAGGTCTCTTCAAAACACTACCATCCTATGAGTCTGTGATTTTAAACTAAGTAATTTTGATCTGTTAAGTCATTTACAAACTCATCAATTGTATATAATGCCGTAAAATAATTTCTTTAGCCATGTATAAATTTAAAAGAAAAATGAGAGAAGGAACAAAAATAACTCTAACTAAATATCAGCTTGAAGGAAAAAAAACAAGGACATTACTGCCAGTCCTCAATAGCTACAAAACAGCTCTGCTCTTCTGAAGATTCCTACTTATATCTTGTGTTAAAATTTTTAAGATTTTATGTGACAAACAGAAATAAAGGCTTGGTCCTGCTGACACAGAGTGAAAGTACGCACACAGTACATTCAGAATATATATGCTCCACTTTAATGTCATTACGTAGACCTACTGACTTTTTCCAGTGATTATACTGTAATACACACACACCTAAACGAGCTTGAAATTAGTGGTTCAGCCACCACATGTTAGAGCTCACGACAGACTAAGAGCTTTGGTATTTACCTGGGCTTTTGGACGTGAAGGGGAGTTAGTCCTCATTGAATTTTGTGTTACTACACTGTTATGAGAAGTAAATTAGCCAGCTCAGTTATGTCAATATAAGTCAAAGTTATTGTACATATTCACTATATGCATTAAATAGGGGTGTGAGCCTGGCCACAGTCCTACACATCATTACCAGCTCTGCACACACGTCTTTTGTGCTGTTTTTAAGTGGGACTCCCCCAGGAGGAAGCACAACACTTAGTTATTCTCCACAACACTTTCCACAACACTTCGTAATTTGCCCTTGAGCCTATGCAAACTTCTACTTCCATAACATCCTCTGGTATGTAGTTCCTCAGGCCTTCCACTTCACCTATGACAACCTGTCTGTACTTGTTTATTTTTAATCTTGTTCCTGATATCTTTATCATCTGTCCCAAAATGTTGCAATGAAAGAAACAGTCAACTCCTTTCCATGTAACTCATGATTTTGTAAACTGGTGCTGTATCGCCTCCAACTGGTCTCTTTTCAATAATGAACAGTTGTAGACTAAGAGATCTTGGTCTTTGTTCTAATAACTTTTATGTTTGAAGATGGTCATTGTTTACCCCAACTTCTTCTACTTAATTCTTTTAAACTTCACCATAACTCATACATTATTAAATGGCCTTGATCTTTTACTCTAGAATCTCTTCATCCCTCTCAAAGTGTGTGCCCAAACTATGACATTGCTCAGCAGAATAATTCCTTCCATCTCTCTCTTACAGTAATTTGCTAAATATAGTTCAAGTTTTTTTAGATTAGCTTTGCAATAGCCTCACATTCTTCATCGAGACTCACTCTGCGATTCATTTCTACCCAATCTGACTCCATCCTTCTCTGTTCCCTGGCTAATCAATACACATCCCATCCTTCATGCAATACTTCATACTTGTATTTCATGCTATTTCTTTCAAGCCATTTATTTATGTTCAGCTTTACATGTGCCATTCCTCCAGCAAATTCCAGGGTGCTCAGGGTATGGCCTTTAATAAAAAATACTTGGAAGCAATTTTTCCTGGCATTTAGACAAGCTGGAGCACAGTGTTACATCCCCAAAAAGAGTTTCAAAGGGGAAGTCCACTTTCAAGAAATGTGTCCCTCGTTACTGAGAAGCTACATACACTGCTTAGACCTCTTTGCTTTTGGATCATATGAAATTCAAATTTTTGTGATCATTAATTGCCCATATGAGTGAGAAGTCGATAGGGACTACATCTGGCTGAAGGAAAATAAGGAGCTTGTCTCTTTTAAGAGTTCTATGAAATTATGTTATGATCTAAACAAAAGTTAGGAGACATAAGAAATCATAGAAATCACAAAAACAAATAAAAAGGCAAGTAAAAAATCATTATTATTACCTTGGCCATTTCATGAAAGTGTTTGATAAGGGCCTGGCACTAATTTTCAAGTGTGGTTCCCTTATAATACACTTTTATTGGAAAGCCAGTGTCTATACCACCATATCTATTACTGAGCTGTTCAGACTGCTGCTGGCAGCTCTGGAGAGGAACCACCGGAAACCAGCCTTCATTTCTTGTGTCATATGGTACTACTATTTAGAGAGGAATGATAAGCCTAAAGGAAAAGTACTTGATGAAAGCAGAAGTAAAAATAAAACCGATGATGCATCACAATTCATGAGAAGGTCGGGCTTTTTGGCACTTCGGAGAAATGAATTTTTCACAACATTACTAGCTTTTTGCAAGGAAGTCTGATATCTTGATTGCAAAATGTCATTAAACAAAGCTATAATTTCAGACAGACGGAAATAAATAAAGAAAGAAATCGACTGAGTCTGAAAGTCTTACATTACTCATGCCATATTATTATGATTATAACTCGTGATGGGTAAGGGTGCAGGTATCCTGGCAGGGTGCTAACCAGACATATATTTCATGTCAGAGGTGAATCCACATGTGCTAAAAGCAGAACACCTTTGGTTGCCTCTGTGAGGATTTCCTTTTGTGGAGATACTCTCCCTGATATATTGTTCCTGCTTTATAGCAGGAAGTCCTGATTAACCAGATGTTTGATTTATTATTTTTTTTTACAACTTTTTATCTATACGAATGCACCCATTTTTCCCCAGTTCCCATTAAAAGTGTGTGCTTTCCAGCAGCTCCCAGCAGTCAGGAAGATTGTCACCGATTTTCCTCAGATTTTTCTTAGCAGGAACTTCTGTGTTCATTTCTGGCAAACGCCACTGTTCTCACAGCTTTTAGCATTTCATGTCTCTTCAGCTATGAAATTCTCATTCCATAAAAAAAAACAAAACCCACCAATACAAAGTGACCCAAAAAACCCCAAGAAAAACGCAAACCCTAAACTTCATTCACTGCAATATCAGTGGAAAGCAAATAAGAGATGCAGCTGCAGTCACAGCTAGATTTTACAGCAAGTTTTCCAACAAAATTAAAAAAAAAAAAAACTATAGCAGAAACTATTGTATGACTAACATCTACTTTAGGTTCTCTGTTTGCCACCTCTCCTAACTCCACTGTGCTCAGGATTGGCCATGGACGTTAACGCTGGACACAGTAAGCACACAGGATCCCCTGACATGATTCTGACAGTGTAATTCAGGGAACAGAGATTACAGATCCCTCTGTTAAATGTATCCATCCCACATCTGGAAAACAATCATTTTCAGCAAGGAAAAACCATCTGTGCCCATCTTTTTCTTTTTGGAAAGAAGGCTGCCCTTCACTCCAAACCCCACAGAGATGCCAACCAGCTCAGCCACTAATAACAGTAAGGTGCTACTGGAGAAAAATGCCTTTGAAAGACTTTTTCCCCCTCCACTCTCAGATGTTCCTGTGTATTATGCTCTGCAGTCTGATCAGTTTTTCACAGTGGGAAAAGAAAAGGTTACCCGCTGAAAGCTGGGAGAGTGTTTATTTTGTGTTTTTAATATTCCACAGCAGACAACAGCTTCTCTCTGTCTCCATGGGCTGATGCCCATCATCACAACTTTAAAAGCAAGACTGCAAAGCCATGCAGGTCACAAAAACCAAGTGGAGGAGGAGAGAGCTTACTCGTGGATTGCCCTGGAATCTGATCAATCCCCTCATTCATGGGAACTTCTGGACTGGGCACTCTCATGGCATGGGAGGTTCCTTGACACTTGCAATCCTCACTCGACCCTCTACTGCAGCATGTTCAGGGAGAAGCACGGGCTTGATTAAGACGGTCCTATTCTGCTCCTTCCCAGCGAACATCAACCACTGGCCCTTCCCAGCACCTTTCCATTTCTAAAATGGCATTAAAAGTCAGGGCAGTGATTTTCCACCCTGCTGGCACTGCACAAGTGCTCGCTGTCCCCGGGGTTGTGGGAACGCTAGCAGGGTCTGTTACTGTTGGCTGAGGTGAAATTGTCCTGCAAATTGAAGTCATTAAGGAAAAGCATGTTGCCTCCAGCTCTATGTTGGTCAGGAACATCTCCCACCTCCAACTCTCCACCACCCAGGGGCAAAGAAAAGACCTTCATAAAATGAGCATTATATAGTGGGAGAGTATCCTCCAAAGCGTCCATGGGAATAATAAGATGAAATAAAGCTGAACTATGGAGAGTTATTGGAGTGCCCAGTTTGCAGTATTTTAAACATGATGTTTTTAATGCCTCAAAGAAAAGGAGCTTAGTGGAAAATCAATGCATTTCTGAAGGAAAGGAGCCAACGCAGCTGAAACCGCTCCCAGTGACAGCAGGCCTATGAGACCCCGCAGAGCCCTTCTGAGCTAGTCCCTTGGCTCTCTCCAGTGACTGAAGACCACCTCCTCACCACAGGGAGAAAAGTCTGCTGCCGGGCTCCAGCATGGCCTCAGGACAACCATGCCACAGGCAGCTCCCATGTCATTCAGGAGTGCCTCCATGGAGGTGATGCTAATGCAAAGGAACGTGCACAAGATGGGTGTGGGAAGAGGAGTCTCCTCTCCTCCTCATAACTAAATTAATGCCAGTCAGCCAGGAAAGAAGGAGAAGAGAGCAGAGGCCCAGGGCTGTTTGACTCTTGCCTGGCTGGGAGCTGTTGTGAGTCAGCTAGAGACGGACGGAAAGGACCATAATTCTCAGGATGGCAGCATCCTTGGTGCTGCCCTGTCCAGGTGTGGGAAGGAGCAGCTTGGTGGTGGTGGTAGCTTACCTGGGGAGAGCTGCCCTCCTGCTTCTGCTCAGTCTGCAGTGCTGCTGACTTGTCTGGAGCAAGCTTCCAGGAAAAACAAAAAAAGCAGGCTGGGCAAAGTCTGCTTACAGGCTGTGCTGCAGCAGGAGCATCCATCTTAGATCCAGTGGAGGAGGAGAGCTTGGACAAGCTCCCTTTTTAAAGCAACAGTGCTCCTACTGAGCATGGCGAGGAAGGGTAGTGCTACACCACCACAGTGTTTGTGCTGGATACGTGCAGGGCATTTTATAGGCATCAGCTAATTGATCTTCGCAAAACCCCTTTGAGCAAGGCAGTTAAACATCATCCAACCAGTTTTACATGTGCTGGGTTTTACTTTACCAGGGCTAAGGTAACCCTGTGCAGAAGTAGCGCAGGATTTTAGGGTGCCTGAGCTAGAAGGCTTTCAATTTGACTTTGTGGGTGCAGATTGACTTTGACAGCACAGAGCATCCATAACTCTGCTCATAACTAAGAGCACAAGGCTGTTTTTAACAGCCAACCCCAGGGGTATTTCAAGTTGGAAATCCCATAAAGGAGGCACCCCAAATCACTAAGCCTTTAGGATAATGCTGGCTTTTCTGTCTAAGGACATCTAAGGAGAAAAATGTAGAGTCAGGTTTAGTTAGATTTTGTGTCCTTGCTTTCTCTTTAGGCATCTAGACAGACCCCTTCCCCGTTGGGTTCCCCAGGTACTCCTGTAGACCCTTGGCAGAGAGTTGGTGTTTCTGAAGGAAAAGAAAACTTTTCTTGTCCAGGAACCATTTAGACTGCACAGCCTGAAGGAATACAGGATAGGACACCCTAATTGGATCCACCAACAGACTATTGAAACCACCATGGGGAAATAGAACAGTTGTTCTGAGAGAGGCATTTATCCTTTCATGGCCACTGGCCACTCTAACTCAGCATTTGCCTTACACAGTGGAGAAAATAGGCAACACAGGTAGGAAGCAGGGACATGGGACGCACTGTATGGCTGGGAGCTGACATTAACAGAGTGGTGGTTTAGGTTTGTTTAATTTACTCTTTATTACCCTCAGGGCATATTTTCGTTACATGGCAGACCCTTAATAAACATAGCACTTTTACCTCTAAGTGTACTTGACCAAATAACAATAAAAGAGGCCTCAGAGGCCGTCTCTCTCTCTCCTGACTTGCTAATGCTGTAGCAGTAGTCTACCAAGGCCTAGATTTTTAAAGCTACATAGATGCAGCCTGCTATCTCATGGGATATTCACTTGTAGGCTGAACAAGTTTGGAATTAAATTAAAATCAGGGCAAGTAAGAACACCCACTAGTGCCTACTTGTGATTGTAGGCACATAAATAGCTTTAAAAATCTTCCAACAAAATTGTGTAGGACTCCAAACTGGAGAATTCACTTCCCTTACAGCTATAAGAGAGGAGCTGAAGATCCTGTTGTCCTTCAAATCATGCGTCAAGGTACATCCACATATTCATGCAGCCTTTTTCTCCTCCAAACCTTCCAGATGTATGAGACTTGCAAGCTGAGTATTCTCCAAAGGGACAGGTCTGAAGTAATTCAAAGTCCTTTGTTAGGCACTCTGTCAATGCTGTAAACATCGCTATTTAATTGATGTACTCTTTTTATTATATGTGCCCTAAGGGAGTGTGCTGACCAGAGCCTCTTGTAAATTGAATAAATAAACAAATAAATAAGCAAGCATAGTGACCTCGACCAACTCAGTGTGTGACAGAAAAGTCTGTGTGGTTTAATGTGGTTTCTACACAACAATCTTGTTGGCTGGAGTGGCTTGTTTGATCTTCATTAACCCTGGCAGGTTCTTCCAACTCCTTCCTCCACCTCAGCAGAGACAGACACTCTTCCTTTCCAGATTTCTAAGGTCACTTGGTTTATTGAGTATGTAATTTTAAAAGCTTCATATAAAGTGAAAACTGCCTATTCCCTTCCTTCATCTGGAAAATAGGTGAAGAATTTTGTAATTTTCTTTTAAAAGGGATGAAGGCATATCCTCCTTCTGCCATTCCTTCCCTTTCTTCTCTTCTCCACCTACCCCACTTCACAGCTCTGCAAAGCCACAATCTCTCATTTTTCTCTTACTTGCATATTGTCTGGACCAAAACACTTCTCAAATGTGGTTTTTAACAAAACCTTAGAAAATATAGTTGTACCAGTCAGATTCAGGACTACAGGGCAAACAAAAGTGCCATCTGGGGAGATAAGCTAGCTAAACCCAAGCAGAGAAAACAACATCAAGATGGGAACTGTCACTCAGGGAGGGCTGGCCACCCAAATCCTTGCACTGCTGCTTGAACGGGGTTTACAGCCTATGTTCATCTCTATGTTTTGCAGTTCAGCATTATTGGTGCCCTGGCTGGCTGGCTTGTACATGGAGAATAGACATGCAAGACATACAAGACATACAAGACAAGTCTACCAACTGCAATCAGACCTTCATGAATGTTATGCATGTGTGCAATTTTACAGCTGTGACTCATCGTCTTGCCTACATTCATATGTTCCTTTCCACTCAGGAAGGAAAGCGCTTTCATTCACAAGAAGAAAAAATAGGTTCCAAGCAGTATCATGGTACAATCACATCCTTTTATAGTGTTCAACTCCTTGTTATGAAATTTGATTCCTCTGAGGCATGACTGTAGCTTAGAGTGTAGAAAAGTGAGTTAGGATGGAAAACAGGCTGTGCCAGCCATGCCTCCATGAATGCCCAAATCAATTCACCTAACTGCAGACTTCCCTCACAGAGCTGCTAAAAATTTGCAGGACAGTCACCCCAGACTGTCTTCATGCTCAAGTGCAATGGGTAGGTATCATCAGATGAACTTTAATACAGAGCTTAATGAGACTAAAGAAATGAAGATGGACTGAACTAGAAACTGAACAGAGTCTACTTGTGTGCCCTGGTTTCCCAGAGCTCCATACCCTTTCCCCCTTAACCATACTGCAAAATTGTTTTAGGGCAGTGGAGGTGCTGTTCCGATAACCAGGCTTATCTGAGAGTGAAAGAAAAAATAAAAAAAATGTACTCTTTTTCTCCCAAATATGTAAGGCCTCTGTTGCTTTTGGGCTAGATTTTGGCCAAACCAAACTGAGAGAAATTCAAAGTCGGGAAAAGTGTCACAGAAGGGGTGTTTCTCAGGGGACATTTGCAGTATCCTTGAATCTGGACATATTCCTAAAGTTGTTTCACAATAGGAAAATCAGACTGGATGTCTACTTCTTTCCCATGAGAAACTGGTAATGTTTGACCTTAACATATGATTAGCTGTTAAATGACTTTCAAGGAGACTTTCCTAGGATAATCTACTTAGCCTTTAGCACCAATTTATCTCTTCATGGTGGAGATTAGGGTGGATTCTAAAGAACAGTGTTGCTTAAAGTCTAAACTAATTTTTTTTTTCAGTTAAGTAAATTATTCCTTTATGGGAATATTGAGATAATTTTATGTTCTCTCTTCTTCTTTCTAATGTATTTTTATGGCCTGGGTAACTATGAAAGTTGGTTAATGAATGATTGCAAGTGAAACACTCTACAGTTTAGAAAGGATTCACCCACAGAACTGATGGACTTGTGGTCACTCAGAAGGTTTTTAAGGTATTTGTGAGTTGTAGGCATGACGATCACCATATTGCTGTTATCAGAATCCCAGTTAAATGTTGAATAATTAAATTGAGGTGAGACTTGGTGTCTGGACAATAGGAAAAGATCACGGTTAAATTTATGATTCCTAGACACACTCAAGAGCCTACCTAAAAGATATATTTCCCCTACATCAACCTCAGGCTAAGAAATGCAGCTACCTCATACTGGAACCATTCAGGACTCATCCCCTGCAACTCAGAGAGGCCACATCAACACTACACAGCACTTGATCTTGGGTTTTTCATGACACTGGAGATTTTTGTTGCATTTCTGTGACATCTGTGTATGAGGGTAAAAAACTTTCTGGGATTGTCCTGGAGAACTGTGTAGTCTCCAGACTGTGCACTTCCTTCTTTAGCACTTTTAGGATGATGTTCCATCAGGAAACCTGTGCCAGCATGCTTGGTTGGCCTCAAAAGCCAGTCAAAGAGTGAATTAACATTTATGTGATATTAACAGTCAGAGGACCAAGACCCTGGAATGAGCTGGGAAGATGAAGACGTGCACAATGAGGCTAACAGCAGATTTTTATCAAAATTGGTCATTCTACTCATCAGGAATCACGTTCATGTCCTAGGGAGACAGCTCAGAGGTGGCACCCAGAATCTCCAGATTTGGAAAATGATGCTTCTCACCAATGCTTTGCTCAAAAGGACATGGTTCTCGTCTTCATCTGGGACATTCAAAATCTACCCAAACAGAGTCTTCAACACCGTTGATGACCATTTGACTGCAGATTGCCAAAAAAAACTTCTGTTGTGACTTCTTTAATCAACAAACACTTAATGTTCAGATCGATTGTCAAATTACTTTAATTTATCAGTTGTGGTAACAGTCCGTATATTTACTCTTAATCTATGGCAAACTCCTCTGTTACTGGAAATGAAGTTAAATTGTGCTGCCTCATATTTAGAGCACAAGCACATTCAATCACATGCTCAATAGACGTATGACATCATGTTAATCTGTGGTAACCTGTCCATGAATTCAAACCCTTACAATTATATAGATGAAAATGCACGACTGTGGTCTTTAGCGTTTGTTATTATTACCTCTTCTTCTGTTTCAACCTTATTGTTTTAAAGATCTTTGTCCTCTAATAAATAACTCTTTTAGGTTGTTTCTGCCATTCCCTAAGACACAGATTTTCTTACATGTCTTAAAGGTGAATGTCAGTATTCATCCAGTCTATGTTTCTACTCTCAATCATATTACATTTGTTATTTAGCAATTGCTGCTGATATGTATGGTACTATGACAATACCTACCCAAAGGCCTAGTAATTAAAGTTAGAGCAAAGAAAATTGTCCTGAAGAGTTGAAAAACAATATTTTATTATTTATTTTTTTTTAAATTGACCCATCTGCAGGTATTATTGGAAATGACAGTGCTTGAAGAAACAGATAAATCCAGCTGATAAAAAAAAAAAAAAAAAAGAAAAAAAAAAAAGAAAAAAAAAGTTTTATTCTGGATGGTTCCTGGAATTCTGTTCTGTTAAAATGGGACCTGGAACCATTTTTCTGAGTAAAATAAACTGCCAGCCACAACCAATAATTACACCTCTTTTACTCAGGGTGTGTAACAGTGGTGTCTGTTTTAGACTATTGCATTTTCAGCCATAGGAAGGAGCTAAAGTTACATCAATTTCCTGGAGGAGTACTTAGACAGCTGTTTACCTGGAAATGATGCTTGTTGCTCATGTCAATGTGACATACAACGTATTTTGTAGTTGTGGCAGAGAATTAATAAAGAAATTGTTGAACTCTTGCTACACAATTTATGTAACTGCATATGTACCTCACAAGAAGATTCTTATATGTTCTTTGCAGAATATTACTAGTAATAAAAGCAATATATACTCCAGTTATACTCCCCTCACTGCATCTTTATGGGTATCAACAGATTTAAACAATTTAGCATATGAATAAATGTCAACAAAACGCATGCATGCAGCCCCTAAGAGTTTAAGGATGCTCACGCAGTCAAACCCTCCATCAACATAACGGGGACAAGCATAGCTACTCTTGGCTTCAAGGGGAATTACCTGTGTTAATATTCTACATAGCAATCCCAGATTTAAATTCAGTACTGTCTAGCTTTAAAGGGTGCTGTTCTGCAAACTGGAGTAGTCAGGCTGAGCCAGGCACATGCTGGAGAGCAGGCAAGAGTCAGAAGGTGGGAAACTGCCTTACAACCAGCAGCAGAATTGCAAAGTCACAGCTGAGCCTCCCTCTAACCTCCCCACAGGATTTCTGCCTACTGGCAAAAGTGATTTTCCCAGGATGAGCTGACTAACCCCTAAGATTCCCCACCATCTCACATCCCATATTTTGGTAACAATCTGGGAGGTTCATTATGCCTGTTAACCTCAGCTGCCTTTAAATTAAGAAAACTATTTGTAGGGCTGCTGTAACTGCAGGTGACGTTGCAGCCACCTGAACGTAGGCTGACATCCTGAGGCTCCGTCAACTGTTCTCTCCTGCCACCTGTACCCTTCCCTCCCTGCTGGCACATGCCATCTCTGCCAGAATATCATGAAGCTTGTGTCACATCTTGGCACCAGAATATAAAGAGGAGAATCTGAACAGGATTCGGTAGCTGTGGGAGAATTATAGCTACTACTGTGGTTGCTGATCCATTATGAATATCACAGCCAGAAACACCCATCTGGAGTCTCCTACTAACTGCTCTTGGACAGACTTTGATGCAGTGATATCAACCAGTTGAAATCTGACCCTATGAAGGAGTTTAAGAAATAGAAACTCTACCCATAAACTCTTCCTCTTTATTTGAGACATCAGGGTGCACATGGGTCATATTTTAAAGTATTTCTCTGCAACTACGTGGGTTAGAAACATCCTACAACCAAAGGAGGGTTAATTTTAACTTCCACTATGCTGTTCTAAAGAAAGATAAACTGAAAAATACCTCTAGACAAAGAAACATAGTTCTTACAAACTGACCCTTCCTGATATTAGAGGTTTCTTTAGAGATTACTTATATCTATCTTACACAGTGGAATATATTGCCAGTTTCCAGTGCAGACACATTTCTCATATCATGAGAAAATGTCACTGTTCTAAAAAACGTTGTTTTTTTTTTAACAGGAAGGAAAACTTAAAAGTAGGGTGTTTTTACTAAGAGCAAGAAATGTTCTATGCCATGCATTATTTAATGTGAAGGAATCTAGATTTCAGAATCACAGGATAACTCATGTTGGAAGGGACCTCAGGCAGTCTCTGGTCCAAATTCCCACTCAAAGCAGGATCAGCTACAAAATCAGACAAGGTTACTAAGGGTTTATCCACATGAGTCTTCAAAACTCCAAACAATAGAGATTGCACAGTTTTTCTCTGCAACCTGGGCTGCTGTTTGGCTATTTCAGTGGTGAAAGTTTCTCCTTATATGCACTCTGAACCTCTCTCATTTCAATATATGCCAATTACCTCTCACCCTTCCACCATGTGCCACTGTCAAAAGCCCAGCTCCATCTCCTTGAAGACCAACTTGTAGCCACTGGGGTCTGTGGTTAGGTTCCCCTTGAAGCCATCCCTTTAGAGGCTGAACAAGGATCTTTCAGTTTCTCCTCAAAGGGAAGGTGATCTAACTCTGACCATCTTGGTTGGATGTCTGCTAAACTTACTTGAATTTATCAACATCTTACTCGTGCTTAAAGGTGCATCGAGTCTAACATGCTTTGAGAAGAGGGAGATAATCAATTCCCTGATATCCTGGCCCTTTTCTGGTTCTTACATCTTGAATTTCATTTTGTTTCTGTTTTCTCATCCTCCAGACTTTCCAGGTCTCTGCAGATGGCAGCCCTGTCATGAGTGTGTCAACTTCTCCACAAACTGTGGTGTCTGCTGACTTGACAAGCATGTGCTCCTCATCTCAGGTGATTGATAAAGAAGACAGGTCCTAGGAAAGACTCTTGTGGTACTCCACTTGTCACCAGTCTCTGGGCATGGGAAAGGCATAAGTGAGGAAAAATAAAATGTTACAAAAGTCAAAAATACATTGGTAGGGAACCAGATTGGCAACCTGAGCAGAGCACCCACGACAACACTCTACTCCCTGAAGTTACCCAGTAAGTTGATGGATATCAGCCTCTGGTGCTAGGCCCACAGGTGAGGATGAGGGAGAGAAAATAGGCTTCATCTTTCATAGAGTCCCCACAATCACGTTCCCTCTTTTGGCTAATGTGAATGCCCATGGCTGAGGGATTTGGTGAGGACATCCCATGGGTGCTTGGGCCCTGGTGAGAAGAGACCTCACATCCAGAGACAAGATATGGGGCAAAGAAGGTATTGGCCCATAATGGCCCACTGGTCAGTAGAGCTGTTAAACTTTTTAAAAACAAAACCTAAACCAAATTTTTAAAAATCAGCTTTGTTCAGGTTTTAAATTGAATATATTTTTCTTTCTAAAATTAAAGCACTAAAATTCAGACATATGACAACTTATTCTAAGTCTAGACTTACTAAGATTACTACAACCAGATAAAGAAATAACAGTGCTTTGCACCAGTGATTAATCTACTGATTTTAAAGAGTTAAGGATTGCTACCTTTTTCTGTAGTGACACAGCAGAAACTGAGAAATTGCTATTTTTTATGACAGCTCAGACTTCGTAAAGATGTCATATCACCATGTATTGTAGTTTTCACAAAGGACTGAATGTAAATATTTACATATTTTCCAAAGGCCAGTACTTTCTGCTTTTGTCATGTAAATAAGCATTTGCCTTCATTTCTTTTAGTTTCTATTTATTATCAGGTACAGGAGGAATATTTTCCTCCTGTGAATTAATCCACTGAAATCCGAGAAAATGAATCAGAAATGAATTAGTAGACATGCTGTTCTCCACTTCCAATTTATAAATAAATGCTAGATAGGAAAATACGAGATCTACAATAAATCAAATTTAAAGAACATGTGGTCTGTTTTTTAAAGCACCTAAAAACGTGAGACTGAAAAGTATTTATGAAGGCTAGGCACCTAATTCTGGTTTAGCTCAGATACATTTATATTATTGGGAATTAAGTGCCTGGCTGCTTATCAGTTTTGAAAATCCCACTGATTACCTATTTGCTCTGTTAGACACCAACACACCAGATTTTCAATCCACCATCTCTCTAACTAACTTAGCAACCAGCTAAATGCAATGTAAAAATAAAAAGCAAACAAACTAAAAGGTCAGAGAAAATATATTATGAAAGAAAATATAATGTATTCAATGAATGTGCAGGTTTTGTGCACTTTTCTCAATATAGCCTTCCTGCTAGGAAATAAGGACAATCAAGTTTTGTGTAAAAAACATATCCATCTGCATATCACCACATTGAAGTCATCGAGCCAGTCAGTGAGAAAGACATAAAAAGAAACTGAAGTAAAAAAAATAAATCACAGTTTAGCCATAGATTTCCTGCCATTGATTTAATTCATTACTATAACTAGTGATTTAATTCACTTTGATTTAAATCAAACTGTGTTGCCTCATGTTTCCTATTTATCAATTTCACCTTTAGAAAATGTAAATGTAATATTAGGATGAGTTTCTTCTGTTTGCCAGTGTGCCTCACTAAGAAGAGTGATGACTCTTACAACTAAAGAGGATTTTTCTCTTCTCCACAGTCCCTTGGTACTTTGCCGATTCTTCCTGCAATAGTCAGCCAGAAACACAAGGGTTTTTGTGATGTGGGCATTTGTCCACTAGATGCTGCACTAAGCCCACCTACTTATTTCATACTGCCACTCTTACTTAGCTAGAGACCAGTACTTCGAATAATTCCTTCAGGTATCCAAACTACCTTGGCAAGATGTGGGGTGCTTGAACGCGTGGATTCAAGGTGCCTCCATTCAATATCCCAACTTGGTTTCATATGGATCTTGGGCTGAGTGATGGTGAAAAACCTTTGCTGTGACTTGCCAAAGTAATACCTGTCAGTTACTATGAGCTAACTCCCATAAACACCTATATATTCAGAAAAAAAAAATATTTTGTCGTACTGAACAAGACTTCAGATCTCTTTCTCTAGGTTTTTTTTTTCCTTCATGATAGAGGGAATGTACATCTCCTGGCTCCTGGAGCATGCTCTGCTAACATGTATGTGCAATAAAGAGGAGCTGTAGAATTTTTTGCCTACTCCTGGTGGACAGGACTGCTGGGGGAAGACAGCTCTAGCAGAGCAGCTGAGATTGTGGCTCACTACCAGAGATGAGAGCCTGTGTGACTTTCTACCATCTAACTCTGACTAATTCTTCCCACTCAAAAAAAAAAAAAAAACCTAGCCAGCCCAAACAGTTATTCCAGGAGGGAAGATGACACTGGGGTGGAAGAGATGGCAAAGTAACACCAAGGTCCTGTCACCAAAGCCACCCATGTTATGGACAAAACCGGGGATCTCTGCAGCTTTTCAGTGTATTCAGGGTCAGGGACACATGGAGGTGGTTTTGACAATTCATTTTTACACTCAGTTGCTTAAAATCCTCGGAAGACGATTTATTAATTCAAACAAATGTATCCAAAGTGACATAAAGTAGTTTTTCCCAAACTACTCTGTTTAATTTATTCCTTCATACAACTGCCATATGAGGCCATGCACTACTGTACCTCCCATATTGCTTTCTTAGTCCCTTCAAAAAGATCTTAGTTTCCTCTGCAACTACATTTCAGTCCATTTGTCTTTATTGGGACAGATCAAGCTATCATAAGGAACTCAAATTTCATTAACTTTCACTGTAACTTTTGAATATCTCCTACTTGTGTGCTGTGGTAATACTGAAAAAGTAGATCTTACCCTCCTTGAGCTTAAACAATGGCTACCAAGAACAAATAGTATGACTTCTATTTATCACACTAAAATCATGCTATACAACTTGCTTCAGTCAATCCTAAAATTGAACTGATTTTCCTAAATATTATGCGAAACCATTGTAATTTTCTAGTAAGACAATACACCAGCACTTGAAGTTCAGCCTTCCCCTTCCAAAACACTTTATCCTTTATTTCGGAGCCAGTTGTTTCATTCAAATTCATAACCAATCCACAGATAAAGAATGGGCTGTCTTCCCAAACTGGGCTTGCCTTCTTGATGGAGAATGAGAGCAAAGGCGGGTGAAGGTGCTCCTGGCTGTAGTGCACCTTGACAAATCCTGTGTCTTGATCCTCGAGAAAGTATTCACAAACTGAAAGATAGCCACTGCTCTTTGTGAGGACCAAGATCTCCTGTCTACCACCAAATTACTAATGTGACAATTAGTCACATCTGGTAGAGAAAAATAAAGACCAGAACATGACTTGAGAAACCTGTGAACACTACTCCTCTCCCAGCAGCTCATCTCCTGCATCTGAATGGGGAAACAATCAACACACAATTAAATAACTTAATTCCTCTGCTCATTTGCTGATTCTAGGTTCCAGCCCTCTGGTCATCTTCGTGGCCCTCCAGTGGACCTGTTCCAACAGTTTCATGTTCTTTCTATATTGAGGACTCCAGAGCTGGACACAGTACAGGTGGGGTCTCACAAGCGAAGAAGATAGCTGGGTGTGGAGTGTGGGCATTATATACCTGCTCTTGAGGAGTCAGGCACTATGTATTATCAAACCTGACACTCAAGGATGCCCTCTGGGAAGGTTTTCTTTATGGGTAGGCACAGTCAGTGTGGTTAATATCATGTTATTCAATTACTGCCCTATGAAAATAATGATAACTGTATACCATCATGGCAGAGAAATACAGCAATGAGGAAAAATACCCTGGTCCCACTATATGCAGGAATCAAACTAGCACCGTCTCATGAGTAGAGAGGTAATTCTCCTTCTATCACAGCAGAACTGTCCCCATATTGTCCCTAAAACGAACTCCAACTTCTAACTACATTGTTATTATTGCATTACACATTATGAACCTACAACTTTAAGTACATTTAACTGCATGGAAAATTCGAAAGGAAAATACACAGGAAGCATTAGACAAAAGTTTTGATTTCAAATTAAGTTAGTCATGCAACAGAAACTGAAAGAATTGACACCGTTTCAAAGCTTGCAGGAAAACTCTCCACAACCTTTCCGAAGGTCCTTCCACTTTTGACTTTTCAGGCCAAATTAATTTGCCAAGGCAAAGTTTTATGTTTAATACCAGAAGGAATGATTAGACGACTCAGACTGAGCTCTGTAACACAAGACATTAATTTTCTTCCATTTACCCTATACTGAGCCAGTAATTTGAGCTAAACTACCTCATTTCAGCCTATGAAAAACTAAATTATTAAGTGCCATAGGCAGGGAATAGAAAAGAACAAGGTGTTACCTTGGGCTTCAACAATAACAGGGAATTGATTAGGTGAGAAATGATCCATGCCCCAAGCTACAACAGAAACTGAAAAAAATCCCAAGGTTCCTTCTAATCTGACTTGTGGAGAATTCATCCCTGTCCCCAAATCTCATGATAAATTTAATCCTCACCAGCTGCCTAAGATGTACCAGCCAAGCATTTAAAGCAGAGGTTCAGTCTGGCATGTATTCTCCATTTTCATCCAACATTGATGTTTTAAGGGAAGGGAAAAGAAATATTCATTTCTGAGCATACGTATTCAGCTTGGATCATGGAGGGAAATAATCCCTCCTGAACCTTGTGATCACCTGAATATTCTTAAAATATGAGGTTTAAGGACAGAACGGGTACTGTCCTGGATCACAGAACCACCTAATCTACTCTTCTTGTTCTGACAATAGCTATTAATGAATATTTGGCAAACAATATATATATGACCTTTCTTTTTTGGAAAACTGTCCCAGTTCTCAACAATTAGTATTTTTTTGAATTAGCTATACTATTCACACCATTGTGTTTAATATCCACTGACATTTATCCTCCATAAATGCATAATATTTATAGAGTTACTCAGTATAATTATACACTCTGACAGAAAACAGAGATTCTTAGTTTTATTAATGTCACTTTACGTTTTCATAAGGTACTAAATTTTTTAACATGAAAAAATCCCAGAGACCTGATCCCATTCCATCTTCTCCAGACCATTGGGTAGTATATGCATCCATATGTATCTACGAAGATTTAATTATAGTTATTGACTGTAAGTCGTTAAGACAATGATAAGACTCATTATCTTCATATTGACCAGGAAGCATTAGGAGCATGTTGCGATCAAAGTTGGTCTTACCATGTTCTGACTACAAATCATACAACAGGTAAATTGGACACGTATTATTGTCATTGACAGGAAGGTCAGAAGGAACCAGGCAGACAGAGCCCTGCAAGCACAGGGCACAAAATGTCTCCCAGAAGCCAGATTTAAGGCAGATCTTTAAAGAAGGTTATCTAATCTCATTTTAAGAATTGGTAAGGTGCTCTAATGTTTACCCTCACTGCTAAGTGGTGCTGTTTTATCTGATTTCTGCTTTCAGCTCAACGGGTAATTTTAAACCTTTCCCAGTGCACTGGAAAATCCCTTCATATTTTCTCTTGACGCAGGAACCCAAGCCCAGTAATCAAATCACCTCCACCCTTTCAGCAAGTGGAACAGATTGAGGTCTTTCAGCCTGTTATGGGAAGGATTATTTTTCCATCTTCTTTTTAGTTCTCTCCACTGCTTCCACACCTGTCTTAAAATAGCGACTTACACAAAATTCTAGCAAGTATCTCACTAGGGCTACATAAAATGTTAGACCACATTTCTATTTCCTGCTAATTTTTTTGTTCACCCAAGGGTCACACCACATTTTCTAGTTACGATACTGCACTCAGAACAGCATTTTGGAAAAATTGCTTACAGTGTTATTTGAGGCATTATCTGAGACTCATATCTAAATACCCAAACTAGGATTTTTCCTTGTTGTAGCTCCCGGCATGTAAAATGGACATCAGTGTATTCATTTTGCCTCTCATTGCACCTAATTTCAGCAGTCATAGACATGGTATTGCTGGTTGTATCTTCTACATATTTCTTGTATTTTATTTTACACTTTCTGTATTAATTCTGGTTTACTGCTATTTAGCATTCCCCTTTATTCTGTTTTGGTTGGTTGGTTGGTTGGTGTGGATTTTTTTTCATTAAGGAAACATTTTTCACCATGTTTTCTGTGACATGACTCAGGACACTCAACACTTCCAAGTTATGCTAAAACTTCCTATTTCAAAGATATTACCTTTTCGCAGACATGCCAAAAGTTATTTTAATCTTTGAGAAAGAATGCATTAAAAATAATTATTGGTTGATGATACATTCTGTTTGCATAAATATAGCTATACCATGAATATTGCTACCAAGGCAACTACTAATTTTTGGTTCAGCAATTAACCATTTGTCTGTCACAAAAATATTCCTTGTTGAGTTACTGGGAAGCTAACTAAACATATTTGGAAGCTGTAGGGGCCATCGCTTTCTGCAATCTAGCCAGAAATGATGCAGCTAGAATTTGTACACAGGCATCCAGACATCATGCTGGACTAAAATGCCATGCAACATGGTAGAGAATTCAATATATTTCCCCACACAGTGTTTGTGACTGTGAGCACGGCAATACCATCAGCATCTATTCTGTTAGGGTTTGTGAACTTGTTACAACAGAGCTGTAGAGGGGGAAGTGGCAGGTGTGTGATGCTGGCAGAGAGCTGCCTTTGTCCCTTCACAATCAAGGTTTCAGAAACACAGAGGGTCCCTTTGTCTGCTCACTTCTGCAGGAGGAGATGTCACTGACACTATTTTTTCAGCCTATTCACTGGTTGAAGGACAGGCAGTAGATAATGGGAAAAGCCAGTGTATCCCAAGAAAGAGGAAAGGAAGGGAAGGGAAAATAAGAAACAGATTGCCACCAGGAAAATGAAGGTACTTAAGAATCAGAAAGGTTAACATTTAAATTAAAATAGAGAAATGGGACAAAAGAAGTTACAAAAGCAGTCTTGTAGGCAGAAGTTACTAGAAACACCTCAATAAATAAAATCTAAACAAGCAAAAGGAGGCAAGGACACCTTTGACACCAAAGTCACAAAGTCAGAGGTTTGTGGCTCAGAAGTGGATGTTTGTTCTACTTTCTTTTCTTTTGACATAGCAGCAGCAAAGATGAATAATTTGAAGCCTATAAATCTTTCTCCCTGCCACAAGTCAGGCTTCCAGGGAAGTCAGTGGCAATACTCCAATGGGTCAACTCCTTCACTGAAATTTTGACAGTGTTTGGTGAAAGGAGCAAATGGCAATTGCTTCAAACAATATGTCTGAACAAAGATGGAGAGCATGACATTTTGAAGTCAAATTCAGAAGTCTATCCTTCAGTCTCAGAATGATGATAAATATTTGGGTTGGCACTGCTTCACAATTTCCATAGCACTTGCTGTGGTGGGACTGTGTCCCAGCTGAAAATGCTACTCAGCTCAGTAGGTATTGCCAGATAAAGGACACATGGCCCCTCCCTGTACCCACTTTGTACCAGTTTTCACAGAACTTACACCTTTGCAGGGCTGCAAACATGATTACTGCTTTTTATCCCAAGGTATTCTATGCCCTGACATCAAATAACTGTATAAAGAGGGACCCATGTGTTTTTTCGCTTGCAAATGTGCCAAATGAGCTATAGACTTAGCTGGATTTGACCCCAAAGGGAAAATATATAGGGAAAATTGACTTTCTAAGTGACAAAGGGTACTCACTAGTTTTGTTTAATATAATGACAGTAGCACCTCATCTGGGTTATCGTGTTAAATGGCACTTGAACTAAATCACTGAAGAAATTCATGAGATGTCTGTCAACAGAGTGTGCAGATCTAACCACTGGAACAGCAAAGCACTAAAGCTGATTGTCAGGATCGCTAAAGCCTTCTTGAGATACAGCAATGTCTCAATATAGTCTATGAGCTAAGTGAAAATCGAAAATTCTGAACATGACTAACTCAGAGCTTATAAAGCACTTAATAACACTGATTGCTATAATTACAATGCCAAAACCATCAATAACTTGGAAATAATTATAAAACAATTTGGATACTAGCTGCCAAGCCCTAAAATAAAAGAAAACTTGTGTAACTTATTACCTGAAAATTCATGAAGTACTCTTTCTGAATTTCCCACCGAGCACACAAAATCCAACAATCACCCTGGTTCTTACAAGGGTTTTTTTTCCTGAAAAAAACTTATTTGTATATTTTTCAAGCCTGAATTTAAAAAGAGCCCTTTGCTTGTGCAGCTTCAGTTTCTTTCTCAAGATTCTCCAACATTTTTAACAAGCTTTGTCCAAAATATACAATATCCCTTCCATGCATATGTCTTAGTACTCCTTACCTTTTTAGATGCTTTTTTGTTTGCTAAATTCCATATAGGAAAGGGTCAGTTTTGAAGCTCATCCAGACATTCTCAACGTGTAATAAGTGAGAATAGGTAGAAAAAAAAAAACATCATAGACAGTGTTACCAAGAGGACAAATGTTTTTGAGCTATGCTTTTTTCCTTCCTTGAGTAATCTACTGCTTATAACCATTACATTCCTCCCTCAAAAATCTTTCTTCTCTGAGAGTGCTGGCCCTTACCCTGCTCTCCCATCTATTCGTCTTCCACTCCTCCTTCCGCCTGCTCTGGTAAAACCATTAAATCTGCATTAAGAGCTGTGAAAAGAAGAATGTTTGACAAACTGACTTGACTGCTGCTGACTCTGGTATCATCTGCTGTCATTTGCCTCCATTGCTGTCAAGTCTAAAGGTCAAAGAAAAGAGTAAGCACAGCTCCTGAGGGGCAGCAGTTCTAGGGAAGCAGGCTGGCATCTTCTACCGTCTATACCAGCTGAGTTTGTAATGAGGGCTTTAAAATGTTCACAGGCTTTTTTTTTCCTGATCCACCCAAGTTGCAAAACTAGACTCAACCCTTCACGCAGTCTGGGTGAATTTTTCTGCATTATCAGGTTTCCTGTACTGACACACAGGTAAAAGTCCTCTGAAACTTTAATTACAAATTTTGAAACCCAAATCACCTGTCCCCAGGAGAATGAAAGATGCATAACCAGACATTGATATACCAGGTACTGGTATAAACACAGAAATAGATTTGTCTCTTTCCCAAGACCAGTCAAGAAAGGAAAATTCTTGCAATTCAGAACTTGAGCTCATTAATTAGAATGGCAAACAAAGGCTCACATTTTAAACCTGGCTATCTGAACACGGGTAATTAACATCAGTTCATCTGCTGAGGTGAGTGACAAAAGATGAGTACTAAATGTATTCCTTTCAAAAGACTTAGTCACATAATCTTATGCACAGACATTTGAAAATTAGTCCCTATTTTATTATTATCCCTGAGCACTCATGCAGACAATGAACAGAGACAGAAAGTTTAATATCATAAAACCAAATTTCCACATGACACAATTTAAGTAAGGACTACCTTTTCTATTTCATTTTGCTTCTTCAACCCCATTACAGTAAAAAAGCCAATAGGCACAATGACAGGAGTTTTTCTGTTGGGAGCTCAGTGACACTGGGTTTGCAGCGGACAAAGTTTACAAACAGTAAATGTTTGTCCTTCTAAGAAAGAGGAAATTTTTTTTTTTGTTGCATTTAAATTATAATCCTTCCCTTCGATTTTCTATAAAAGAAGTGAAAAACATATTTTTCCATTTTTCTGACATTTCCAGAGCATGCTGCTTCTTAGATGATTATTCTGGCTACTTCTCTCCATACAGTCTTTTCTTTTGCAATGCTTGCCAATATTTTTTTGCCTTTTTTTTTTTTTTTTTAAATCTAGTTGCTGTCAATCTATTGCAAACTTTCTCAGAAGTTGCATTTGGCACAGGAATTTCTTTTTTTTTTTTACTATAATCTTAAACTTTCATATCTTTCCCATCTGTTTTATATGACAGTAATGAGTGTCTTAAAATGGGACTCTATTCCTGCAGTGTTCCAAAAATGCCTTCTGTGCTGTACATTGTTTAGCAATACTCTTTGCATAGAGGCATTAATCTCTAAGGGCCAGGTGCCGATAGTGGGTTTTAGTGCCCTCAACTTCCATTAGAGTCAGAAAAAGGCGAGGATACTTCTGGTTTAGCAGGAAGTGATCAGTGCTTGGCAGAAGCAGATGCTAATTGGCCCATTGGGAGAAACATAAATACACAGATATGTGTAAGTGTGCTCAGTTTTGTTCACGACTAACCACAGATTAACCTCATAGTTTGTCTGAAGTAAATAGCAGTTGCTATTTTTTGCTGAACTTTTATATTCTTATTCTCAGAAGCTGCAGTAAAAAACAAACAAACAAACAAAAAAAAAAAAACCAAAAAAAAAACCACCAACCCAAAAGCTTATCTCAGTTCAGTTTGCTTCATCGAAAGCTGTTTTTTCAGTAATAAAAATGTGTTCACTGAAAGAATAAAAATGAGAAAATGTATCTCACAACTTGATAGTGTGAATGGTAAAAACAACACAAAGCGACATTACTGAATTTTGAGTGTCTAAGATATAATCTAGACATTTATCAACATGAATAGTTTCTGTTAGACCAAAAGGAGAATATCTGTAAACAGTCCTAAGCTATTTTTTCTCATAACAAGGAAATCTAAAGTCCATAATGCTCCAGTCCCAGGAACCACCCCTAGATGCTGGTAACCTGAGTGGCATGGAAAAAGAACAGACTCCATTTATGTGCCACTTTATTTCATAATAAAGACAGACCAATCCACCCATTGGAAAATATATAAACACAGGCTTGGTTTATGCATTCTAAAAAAAAATAAATCTTTTTAATTGAACTTTCTCTGGTAAGGTAGGAGTTTGGCTAGAAGAGTTATTGAAGAGGAGGTACAGCTCTTAGGTCTTCGTGAGTCTCAGGTATATATTTCCTTCCTTACTCCTCCACCCACAATGTGTCTGACAATCCATTACTTGCATTATCATGCTTCTAATGAAGGAGAATCAAGCTGAAATTGTACAATCGTACAATCATAAGATATTACCTGTGAACAGGAATCAAAAGGTTTTAAAGGCTGACAGAGACACAGGACTGGGGGTACTGAAATACTGGGCAACTCCATCTTCTAACCTACTCCATGTCTCTAGGCATGATGTGGGAACATTTTTCTGGACTTTTCAGTTAGACAAAGTCAAAAATTAATATTAGTGATTCCTTCCTTGCATGGTGATGAAGTAACATTCACCTTCAGAAAAAGAGGGAAAATCCATTTCCAGAAATACCATGACCCGACTGGTTTATTCCTACCAGTGATAGCGAATTATTCATTATTTTGTGGGGTTTCTGGCATGATCCCTATCATCCCTACTATAATGTAGTCCTCCTTGTACAGCATCAGCAAAATCCCAACAAATCATTTTGCAAATCTTTTCTGGAAGCAATAAGAAAACATGTCCTTGGAGGAAATCTTTGCACTGAGCACCTTCTGCAACTGCTGATTATTTGAGAAAAAGAGGCCAGTTTGACCCTAAGATATACACTGAATAGTTTCACATTTATATTCAGGGTTGCATTCCTACTTACAGGCTGAGAATACTGTGTATGACAATTGCTAATAGTAAAATTAACCTTATTTAAGTTGAGTTCTTTCAAATACAGGTGTTTAAGTCATGTTCTACACACCTACATTAACAAATTTAACAGCAGTACCAAAATTTGCTGGGCACTAGAATCCACTTGACTTTACTGTTACATTATGAAAATTTCTGGCAAGATTTTGCCCCATGTGAATGAACATTGACCCAGACAATCCATGGGAATGGTTCAGTAGATAGTATGGGCCAGGCCCTATTCCCAGTAGGTATTTAGATGCATCCTCACCACTTTGGAGAACAGTAGAGCTTAACAGTATGGCTGTAAGCTCCTCTATGTCTGTAGGGCTCTGGGCCAAAGAACAACCTTCAGCTGCTTCTTTCCTTACGTCTACCCTCAGCTCCTCTAAAATCAATGAAGAGAGTGGCACCTCCAAAGGGCAATTTCTCCACTTAACTTGGGTACCTGTTTCAAGTATAAGTATCTTTCTGAGATGCCCTTTCATCTCTCTCTGTTTCTCCACTGACTGCATTTATCATTTAGAAAGCTAACATGAAGGCAAATCCCACCTTAAACTACAGTGACAACAAAGCCGCACAGGGAACGCCACCTGGGTACTCTCCTCTGCAGACAACTCCGTTGCTGTGGTCTAACAGAAGCAACTGGGGAAGGCTAAGAAAAGAAACATTATTTTTCATGTTATATCTGCTATGGTACTATTATTTCTTATTTCTTCCCCATCACGTACTGACTCCAGAGGAAGTTGGGGGTCCATTGCACCATAGAGTGTGTGAAATCACAGGATGGGGACTTAATGGCTAAATAAAACTACAGATGAAAAAGTGAAGCCTCAGTCTCAGTCTGCATGTTGCCTGGTCTAGGCTGAGAGCTAGACACTCAAACACAAGGAACAGGAGAATAAGGTTCTTTCAAACTTGGAGATGTTTGATGCTCACTGAAACATTCACTGCAAACTGGTGCTTACCAGGAACAGGTTGTCTTTTCCAAAACAGAAAAGGTTTTGCACTGTTTAATTAAACTGGTCCTTGTAGACATGGAAAAGTACAGATCATTTTTGCCTTTTCCACTATATTTTTCTTCTGTCAGAGCTACCTTTCCTCCTACTACTCCTTCCTCCAGTAAGAACAGGACTGGACATCTGGAGGAAAGGTGGATTGGGGTTCACCAGGG
The DNA here is from genome assembly GCA_013400375.1 of Thinocorus orbignyianus. Lineage (NCBI taxonomy): Eukaryota > Metazoa > Chordata > Aves > Ciconiiformes > Thinocoridae > Thinocorus > Thinocorus orbignyianus. The sequence goes on along the minus strand of VXBW01005904.1, from coordinate 97,445 downwards.
CAAAAAGCAGAAGAGGAGACAATGGCCTGTGCCACTCCATTTCTATACCAAGTATTGATCATGCTACAACAGAGTAATATGGGTTTGCTAATTCACCAAGATCCATCACCTCTCTGGACATAAGGGAGTTTGTAGAGTTGGTTGGCAATGGTCTGCAGGGAGGAAATCGAGGAATAGCCAAGCCCAGAGGGGATCCTGCTTCTCTATTAGCACAGGGTTTGTTTTCTTTGTTAACGAAGCCAAAGCCCTTAAAAGAGGAGAACTAGGCATTTGCTAAATGGAAATTGTATTCTTAGAGTGAGTGTTGGCACCATTAGTGATGTGTCAGATCAGGTGCTGTCCTGCAGAGATGAAGTGGAACAGGACAGTCAGAAAAGGGAGCTGGATGAAAAATGCAGTGTACAAAAACTTTGTAGCTTTTAAAGGGACTAAATTACCTCTGCTTCACAGCTGTTCTGAAAGAAATCTGAAACAAAGCATATATTTTTTATGTAGAACTCTGGCAATATATGAAATAGATTAATAGAGACTAACTTAGTGGGAAATACTGGATACCGATGAAATGTAACATAGTCTCCATGCAGCTCGTGGGTGAAGTCTTATCTGTTCATGTTTCATATTCTGATCGAGTTGCTCGCTGAAAATAGCACTATTTTGGGCTTTGCTATTCCACATCACCAGCTTTCCCATGCTAGAGATGGAGCAGCAGCTGCAAGAAGCTCAGCGGCTTGAATTCATTTGCCACTAGATGGCAACTGCTTAACTCTCCCACAGCGCTGAAGAAAACCTGTAAAACATCAGCCAACCGTCTTCTCGAGACAGACTGCTCGGGTACAGTTTCGTAACACTCTTTCTTTGCAGCTATCTAAAGATTAGCTGTTAATTAGGTCAACTCAGGGCAATAATTGAAATACAGTTTAAACAGAGAAAGGTAGGAAATCACTCATTAGGGCCATGGCTTCTTTAAAAGCCATGTAATCCAACCTCCCTCCCATAAGCAGGGACAACTTCAACTAGATCAGGTTGCTTAGACCCAGGGCCAACCTGACCTTGAATATTTCCAGGGATGGAGCACCTACCACCTCTCTGGGCAACCTTTGCCAGTGTCTCACCACCCTCGTAAAAAAAGTACTCCTTCTATCTAGTTTCAATCTCCCCTCTTTTAATTTAAAACCTTTACTCCTTGTCCTATTGCTACAAGCCCTATTAAAATGTCTGTCTCCACCTTTCTCATAAGGCCCCTTTATGTATTTAAAGGCTGCAATAAAGGTCCCTTCCAACCCAAACTGTTCTACGATTCTAAACCTTTCAGCCTGAGATCATAGCTCTGGGCTAAGGGCTGTAATCAATAACTGCCAGCAGTCTCTTATTTTATTTCCCTTACTTTGTTTTGTAGAGGTAATAAATACAGAGTAGTTATTCAGTTTCTCATCATAAAAAGACCAGCATCTCACTATAAAACTGACAGGCTCAAAACAAAATGTTTCGATTCTCAATGATTTCCCTTTTTGCTAAAAATTATTCAATGAATTTAATTGGGATTTGTGTGCAGGTCACATTCAGAGCCTTTCTGAAATTTATTTCAGTAGAAAAAATGTTCTTTATAAAAATAAATACATCCATACAGCCCATGCAATACTCATTAAAAATAAAAGCACTGCTCTAGTTGGAAAGGCACATCCTGACTGAGACCTCCTCCCACACGCCCTCTCTTCCTCTGCAAAGTGTCTGCTAGACAACGGAACCTGCTTTTACTTTTTGTCACACTTATACTATCTGGTATTACTCTGCTGGAATTATTTGACTCAAACTGATGTAAATTGTATTGGAATCAAGTACAGTATTTTCAGACAAATAATAACACTCAGAATGATCTATAATCTCTCTCTCTTTTTTTTTTCTTTCTGTAGTTTTAACTTACAAGCAGGAACTGGAAGAAATATCTGTATTTTTTTACTGATGAACTGAGAGGGTTTAGTAGGGTTTTTTCTCTCTTCTTGAAAAAAAATACCTAGTACATGCCTTACTGATACAGATGTATGCTGAAAAGGTTTACCAAAATTAGATTTTGTACCAAAGCTAGTGATATATTACTAAAAGGCCCATACTAGATAATTTATTTTTGATAATGACCTTAAATTATTTACAGGCAATCTATCCTCAAAAAGTCCTCGGGATCCACTGGAGTAAGAAGCAGCAAACTCCTTTAACTACTCTTTGAGATATCTTTCATCATGCTGAGGAAGACTCTCATCCTCCCACTGAACAGGGAAAAAGTTTGAACAGGGAAGACATTTAGATAAATTTATGCCTAGGGTTACACAAAATGGTTGCCTCTGACAGCAGGGCATTAAATCACTGGACTTTCACCAGAAAAGACCAGGGAAACTGCCACATTCAAGAACATCAGTTAGAGGTGGTGGCATGGAGTATTTCCTGTCTTGAGTCTTCACGCTTGATGAACTCATCCACGAAGCACAAGCAATAGGTGGACACTTTTTGGTTGCTTTAGGAAGGGATGTGCATTGCGACTTTGTAATGATCATATGTGGATATTGTATTCATTCTTTATAGTTAGAAATAACAGACCACTTGGATTGAAAGAAAGAAAACCCAAAACACCTGCTCAACACCTAAACAGAATAAGTTAAAACTGGGATAAACCTTAAATCATAGAACTAGAAAAAAGGGCCCCAAACCTCAGAATGCCTTCAAAAGCAACCAGAATTTCACAAAGCCATACTAACACTACAAACAACTCACAGCCAAGACAAGCAACCTGCCTAAAGCAATAGTGACTAGAAAACATGGAAAGAGCAACAATGTCTTACGGTGTCATCAAAATAGGAATCCCTGAGGTTTAATGAATAAAAAGGCATTGGTGGCTGAGGCAAGTGCCAATGCAAATCCATCTAAATACTATTGGACTGTGAGCTGATATACTCTTGGCTTGATTTGCAAAAGTTTCCTAATTTGGACTGACATTTCTTGCACCTCCAATAGCATTTACATGACTAATAACTTGGCCAAAGTGACGAGTTTTCTGCCTGTGAGTCATAAAACTAACACAGTTGAAAAGAGAAGATAAAGAGCCAAATCAAGACAACTTTGGTAGCATAAGCTTCTTTCACCAGATAGATGTAAGACAGTGGACCATGTATAGGTCATGTTCAGTAATAAAAAAGAACTATGTGCATTTGTTTACAGTGGCTTCATCTGTGATTACTCAGTTTAGCGTAACCCAACTAGTACTACCACAACCTGTGGAATTTTTTTCATGGTTGTCTTTAGACTTTTGGCAAAACTTTCAAAAACACTGAAGTAGTTTTGTGACTCAGGACTGATTTTCAAAAATTAAGGTCATACCTGAAAAAAACATATTGGACTTTAGATGTGGTAGCCTGGAAATCGAAAGCAAGCTGACAGCATGAAGCTCTGTCTGGGTTAATTTGCCTTTCCAGGAGAGAGGCAGGCAGGGGATGAATCTTGGCTATTTCTAGGATTGTTGGATTGATTTTTTTTTTAATTCCTTTCATGTCCACCTCCTTGGCTGTGAGCGTCAAAGAAACAATGCAAAAATGAGAATTTATCAAGAGCATCACTGATTTTACCAAGTGGGAAATTATTAGTAAAAATTAAGTCTACATACCCTATATTCCACTGAGGAATTGCTCCCGAGGGGCACTGTGCCTTAAACACCCACCATGGTGGGTAACTTCACTGCCATTTCCAGGTACCCTGCACTTGTGTTTCTATCTCACATTTGTAGACAGAGATAGATGAGAGTTTAATGTCTAATTTCAGGTCAAACTTTGCCTAAAGTTTGTCTAAAGAAATCCAGAAAAATGAAAAGATTTTGTTTTTAAAGACTGTAGAAAAAGGGTTTTGGCTTTTATTTTTAAAAGTATGAATTTTAGTTGCCAAACTAAAATGTAAAACACTAAAGAGTTTTGATAGGTTTCAGTTCACACAATTTTATTCCCCTTAAATTGTCATTTACTTTGCTTTCACTGGCCAGCAAAATTGAAAAGTCAGTTGTTCACACTGTTCTAGCTGAAAACCTGGGATCTCAAGTGGAATGAAAGAAAGAAGGTGGGTAATAAGCAGTCAACACATTGAAATAAGACCTTTTAATAGCCCTGACAAATGTACCAAATAAACCACCACCTGAGTTTTCAATTCAATCACCGCAATATTCATTGTGTTTGTTTTTTTTTCTAATACATTAATCTTACATTACATGATGTTTTATTAGAATATATTCTGAAAGATTTCTTTTTCCTTTGGTGACGTTTCCAAATCTAATGAAGTTTAAAGGGGAAATAAAAGAATATTCTGTGCTTCTGCACAGGAAGTTTACTTGCACGAAAATTTAAACAAATATTAAAAGAAAGTCAGTTAACATCTAAGGAATAAAGGGTTAGGATAAATAAATGGCAGTGGTTTATTCAGAAGGAATTACTCTATAGTGGTCTGCTATTGCCAAAGCATCACATTGAGTCATTTGTTCCCTGAAAATGGGTCAGCAGCAAGAAACTGATTTCTCCAAGATCACTTGCAGTTGCTGGAACATACATTTGAATGGAACAATCATGAAGCTTTTAACAATATGCAGATGATGAATGAACTGCAGATTTAGTAAGTATTTATCCTGCAGTAATGGGAACACAGGGTCATTTTGCAAAAATTGTACCTATAGACTTGAATTCTTACTTATAGAATCATAGAATGGTTGGAAGGGAACTTTAAAGATCATCTCATCCAGTCCTTCAGCTACTAGCTCGTCCAATTATTTCAGCTAGGTACCTATTTAGTCCTGTCTTTCACCTTCATTCCCCACCCCCAATGTTTTTTTCCACTTTTCTCACCTAGAAAAAAACACTATATGAAGGAGTTTTGGGCTTGACAACTTCAATGGCAATGAGCTCATCCCCCTAATGCTCCACTCCAGACTCTGGCCCTCTGCAGAATATCCCATCAGATTCAAGATCTGGAGGTTAATTTTCAATGTACTCCTTAGGGCTGGCCTTAAAAAGAATCAGAACCTCCTCTGAGCAGAACTTTGACACTGGCAGCTTCAAAGAGGACACTGAGCACCAGAACAGGAGCTTCTGGCCCTGCAGAAGAGACAAGAGTGATGAGAGGTCCCTCATCACTCAGTGAGCTTTTCCACTGCTCCCACCACACACAGTAAGAAAAGTCTGAGGAAGAACAGAGGAAGACAAGAAGGAAGTGATACGAGAGAAAAAAAAAAAAAATGTTAACAGAAATCTTAAATAATACCTCAGTTTGTCTCAGTGAAAGTAGGTTTAGAGACCTAACTCTGTAAGATGGGTGTCAGCTCTGAGGTGGAGAGACACCACGAACATGCATGGTGAGACAGCATATACAAAGAACCTTCACTTCAGCTCACGGCATGGGGTCCCCCACTGCTGGTCCCAGTGATAAACCATTGATTTACGCTGCTGAAATAAACTGCCTGGAGCTTTTCTATACAGGCTCTGGTGGGAGCATGTGGCACTTTTGAAGGAGTGGCAAATTCCACTTTATTGTTGATCCAGGATGCTGATATAGGGGGTTTTATGAAAAGGAACCACTTTGCTCCTTGCTACATCAACTCTACTATGTGCTTTTTCAGTATCCTTCCTATTTGTTCCTCTCCTCTGTTCCCACATTCCATCTTCTTATCCTCCCTTATCCACTTCTTTATACTTTCAGCACTTCAGCTGCACTAGTATATGGACAGGATCTCCTGCAGTTGCATTCTTTCCAGCACATTCCTATTGCCTAGTTTTAGTATTGCCATAATGAACCAGAAAATTATTCTTTTTCCATGGACTAAACCCATGTTTTCATGTAGCCCTGTTGCATCAGAATTAGGCTGAAGGTAGATCCAACACTTGAGTTTAGTAAACTCATATGGAGCTTCATATCAACTTATCTCCACTGTGAGCACTACAGTATATAGTCTAAATCAGTCATTTCAGTTCACGCCTAATGCAAAGATAAGGGGTGATGTGCTAGGTCTTGGGAGAAGTTTAGTGAAGTAAAGCTGGATTGCTACTGAGTTCAGTCTTACCAAATCCCTTTTTTTAATTTTACCTGGAAGTGGTATTTAAGGCACATAAATAAGATTAATCTTTTGGAACTGCTATAAATGTTCATACTCAAAGATATAATAAAAAGAGGCCTGAAGAAACTAGACAGAAAATTATATCAGCTTGGAAAAAGGAAAAAAAGTGCACCCAACAGAGGGAGAACTCTGAAACCTCAGTTAATTTTTAAGAAACAATTTAATAAGCTTGTGATAATGAAATAAAAGAGATCAGAGTATTTTGTGTGCAACAATGACAGTTCAAGCTTCCTAATTTCGCATATTTTAGCCTATGTAACCATCAGAAGCACTGAAGGGCAATAGGATGTTCTTCCAGCTACTTGCAGACGATCCCTGAAGAAACCTTTGCTAAAGAACACTTTTGGTTTAATCTGATTTAAAAACCAATCAAAAAGCAGGTGAAAGCAGCAACCAGACTTCGTTAAGTTTTCTCCAGCCTGTTTGTTAATTACCAAGCGTTTCAGCTGTAGTGGGATTGTTCCCTGCCTGCTGTACCGTACCTCCTCCTCCCACTCACTCCTGCCGAATAGCTCTTGTTCTGCACCTTTTGGCACCAGCATCACTCCAACGGCAGACTGATCCCCCCCTCTGCTGCACACCCCCACTGTCAATTCTTGCCATTACAGGCGTAGACAATTTGTCTCCAAAGCACAATGCAGCACTATACACAGATTAATGCTGCACTCTACCCAGGCTAATAAATATTGTTTCTCAACAAGTGCATTTCTCTCTGCCGCATACATGAAGTGCTCTGCTTTCACCGCAGACCACGGCATCTGTCCACAAGCTGATGCTGTAAAATGAAGCAGGACTGAAGCAGAGGTAACCCCATTGACATCTGGATTTCCTCATTCATGGAAAAGGAAAAATACCTGTCACACTAGTTCAATTTTTTTTGCATAAGAAAATTTTCCTTTCTATGTATATTCCCCATTTGTACTTGGAAACAGAGAATCTAGTTCACAAGCCAGTGGAGGAACCTATAAGCAGTTAATTTGTGTACATCTAAGACAAAATATCTCCCAATACTCTAATAGGCACAAAAGAATGTCTCCTCTAACAGATTTAGGTTCATTTGCCGCAAATTTTATATTGCTGCCATCAAAGTAAATAGTCTCTGCGTGTGAGCCCTGATGCATAAACTTCACATGTTCATCACTAAATTAACTTCAAAACCCTACAGTGCTCAAATAAATGTCTAAGAATTGATCTCATGTATATCAAAGCCTCTCTTCTCGCACATCAAGCAGCACTGATAGAACTAGGAGTATGCCACCATGTGAACGCCTCACTTCTTGGTGCACAGACTCTGCTAAGGGACTTCCCAGCTAAATCTGCCAACAGTTTGGCAAAATTCTGCCTGGCTTTTTTTTTTTTTTTTTTTGCAAGTTGGAATTCCACTTCTGTGTTTCAATTCCAAGTTCTTGAACCGTATTTCTAGTTTCTGTTTCTATTTAAGGCCAACTATAAATTTAGAATACAGGTTGATGCATTCGACACAGTCTAAGGAATATGACATAGCAATATAAAATTTTGCAAATTCCTAGTAACATTTCCACTTGCTGTTTTTAACAATCACACTGGGAGCAAATCTTAATGCATAAAAACAAGACAACTCAAATTTAATACTGGTCATAATTTTCCTGTTGATTCTCTGTGAACTCTGACCATTTGTTTCCTAATTTGCTCTTATCATAATTTTTTTTTTTTTTTTTTTTTTTAGGGACTGCTTTTGCAGCCCATGCAATTTGTTAGTATGCACAATGGGAAGACTGCTTTACAGAAAACCTTTGGCAATAGAATGAAGATCTTTCCAGTTGTGCTTCTTTTATCAAAACCGATGCCTTTATTGGCACTCAGAAAACGTGCTGCAGCAGCAGTTGCCTTAGACCACTGCAATACTTGATCTGGCCGTCAGCCACACCTCCTGACCTGGGTGGCAAGGAAACCTCAGCTACTCATGAAAAACCTATACAAATTATGGCAGCTCATTTGCAGTGGAACTTTATGTCCTCAAAGGTCTTTTCCAACCTAAATGGTGCTGTGATTGTGTCCTAAGTCAGGGCTACAACCATCTAGCCGCATACCCTTGAAAACCCTCTATATTTTCAGCAGGGTAAGAATTTCCAGTTTTCACTTGGTTATAGTTTGAGTTGGACTCTTTTCTCCCATTTAGCCCATTACCATGTAATTAATTCTATGCAAACAGAGGGTGACATGGGAGCAGTCCTCTTTAGACACCCCCACTTCAAAGGCAAGCAAAATCACTGTAACTTAAGAGTCTTCAGGTTATGTCCTGCACTATCATGACCAGAGTTACACGATGTACAAAAATTGCTTTGCATACTTTAAAGCACCATATGTTTTCTAGTGCTCTTGGTCCTTGCGGACCTAATGCTGCTTTTATTGAAAAAAAAATAATGAAGGTTTCTAAGAGAGGATTGTGTTTCTGGCATATTTCTAACATGGGAATGGGCCGTGTGTCTCATACCCACAATATGGATAAAATTTCCACAGTGAACTTTCACGCTACGTTTTACACTGTTTCTGAAATTACTATGCAGAATTACCGCCAGTGACATTTTTAGAAACCAATGTGATTTTAATTGTATTGAGAGTTTCACACAGGGCAGAGTTTCCCAACCATTGCTTCCATGGGGTCCTAAAGCAGTAGTTTTAATTTTACATAGTACCATTGTTCAATACTTGCCCTTCTCAAGCTTTTTCAGAAAAAGTGCATTGATAGCTGTTTTGGGGTTGTTTTTTTTCCAGTTGTGGTGTGCTAATTCAGAAAGACAATGATTTATTAGTTTCATCTTGGAAGGTATTTTTCACAACTGAACCATAGTTCTATTTATTTTTTTTTTTTTACATTTGTTTACTTATTTCACTGTTGTTTAAATCTGCAAAAAATATATTCTTTAACAAAAATATCAATGCACTCGCACTCCTTACTGGAAAGAGTATTCAATTGAAGTAATATTTAAGCACCCATTCTTTATGAAAAACCAGAACTGGCAAACTTTAATTCCATTTATGCCCATCAGATTTTTAAATAGAGCAAAGAAAACACAGGAGAAACATAAAAGACTGGCATCCATAGAAATGGCACACATATGTTCTGTGAATATCTTGATGTTCTTTCTGAACCATGTAGTTTCTTTGCCACACCATTAATTTTTACACAGTTCCAAAAGTAAAGATAACTATCGTGGCTTTCTTTTGTACCACCTTGTAAAATATATACGCTGTGTTTTGGTATCTCCACACCACCATAATACTGTTTGCTTTTGCACAGAGCATTTCTCATTCAGTTTTGTTCTCTATTACCCACACCAGGATCAGGAGTCAGTGCTACAGGGTTAAATTTTCAGTGAACTAATTGGGAATTTACCCCAGGATAAAGGCAATTCAGTTCAAGCACTCGCATATTCAGTTCCTGGTACAGCCAGGCTATATTCGCTTGAATTTGAAATTTAATATGCAATTTCTGTGCACAGCTCTGCGAGAATACCATATTTGACTAGTTACCACAGCCTTTACCCAAAGCATATACTAACCATAGCAACATGGGCATCAGATGTTGCATAAGCAACCTGACAAGGGCTGTATTTTTAAATTTGCACACACACAACAGTTTCAAAGCCAAATGCCTGCATATTTGGAGCTCCTGGAAAAAGAAAAAAAAATAAATCAGTGTTTTAAAACCACAGTTAGCAGCTGGGTTTGGGCATTTTGGACAAAATGTTCGAGATTGAGTTCCTAAAATTAAATGCCTCAATTTGAATTTAAGTAACTAAATGGCCTAGTTATAGGCATTGAGCACTAAAAACATCTCTCCTGTTTACTCCAAGGGCTGAGACTCCCTGCAAAACCATGAGGATGTAAACTGGAGGCTGCAAACTGGACACCCTCCTAGCTCAGCCCACAGCACCCAGGCATGGACGGAGTGCTGGGTGTTTCCTTTCAAAACAACATTTTGCTTTATCTCTGCATGTATCTGTGATATCAAAACTGAACCTAAATAGGCAGTGTCCATAAACAACACTGTCCTAGGCAAAGCCAGGAGGATTCCTCACTGTCCCAGGGCACTTCTTGTGTTTGCTCAGTTGTGTGGATCCTGCAGCACTTTGGATTGCCTCTGGGACTGGGAATTGCCACTGGCACTGGGAATTGCCTGTGGTTCATTCTCGCTGAGAACTGCTCCTGGTGCCCAGCTCCCCTCTTGCTGCTTCACCTGTCTCAGGCACCATCCTTGTGGAAGCAGAGATAACAGTTTATCACAATGCACATCAGTACACAAGGATTGTCTTGGGGTGATGGGAGGGTAAACTGTGTCATCGCTTGCCCTAGGGCACAATTCCTGCCCAAAAGGGCTGCACACCTCTGCATGGCTTTGCCTGCACTTGCTAACCTATTCCTACATGGGGCAAGGGAGATGAGAGTCACATTCAATCCCTCTTTCCCTGCTCAGCACTTTGTCCAAGCCAAATTCTTTGCCTCACATGCAGCCATGGGAACCTTTCTGGTATTTTTATAAGCTAATTGAGCTTAGAATTAAACTAGTATGGCACATCTCTCCTAACCAAAAGGCTCAGCTGTTTAGAGATACTCAGCTGTGAGTAATGCCTTCAGCATTCACAAAGAATAAAATGCTGGGCTGCCCATCCTGTTAATGTGCCACAGTGAGTGCTCTCAAGTTGGCCAGATCCAGGCCTTGAGGGAGTAACTCAAAAAAAGCACAATGCTGTAAAAGATGGCATTTCTCTAGAAAGTCTTCCATTTTTGATTGCCAGCAAGAGCTGTGTTTTGACCTGGAAACCCAGTTCTCACAGGAGGCTGCCTAAAGCTAGCAAAGGGGTCAGCATGGTGCAGGCTGGAAAATGAACCAAGCGAGATCCGAAAATGCAGAGAAACTGAATCAGTGCATTTCTGCTGCAGAAAACAAGAGGGAGGCTAGAGGGAGTCCACGCTCCACTGCTTGGGAAACGGAGCAAGACTTGGTTGGCTTTGAAACAATCTCTGCTGTCCTGGAAAGTACATGGAGATAATAAAGTGTAACCAATGGGAAGACCTGGCAGACATTTCAGCAGGCCACCACATGTTAACACAGATGACGATAGAAGGTCTCTTCAGACTTATACAAGCCTTTCTAAAAGAGCTGGAGTTTGGAAAAAAGACCTTCAGTCAATCTGAACACAGAGCATAACAAGAGGAAAGGTAAATTCTGAGAATTTAGTTCAGCATTATACCCCTAGCAGTAATTTCTGCATCTCCATTAAAGGTCACCACCACTTGCCTTAACCATAATGACCTATCTTGGGCTTCACACTGCTACCCATCAAGTCATATCAGAGCTCCTGTCACAAAACACTGATAACAGTTTTAATATTCGTGATGGATCTTACGGAATGGCTAGCACATCTCCATTTCAGTGATAAGAAATCTGCTTGGGGCATGCTTTCACATTTGGGGATTTTACATTTTATTATTTTCTTACATTTTGCTGTTGGCTGAAACAGAGAATCAGAGTCACACAGTTCTTCTAGTGGAAGGTTTCTTGCAAAGACACGGGTTCTGGAGGATTTCCTAGCATTGATCAGACTCTGGGTTTCCCTGTATGCCCCTGTTGCACTGTCAATAACTGGATCATATAACCAAGTACCATCTGCGCATAGCTCACATGCACTGTGGTCTGCTGTTTGCAATCTATGTTGTCCAAAGAACAACATCTGGCATGGTGGGTCATCTGTCAGTATCTCCTCTATGATACACCTGAAAACTACTTCATTAATTGTTATTAAAATCAAGACAGAAACTTGTATCAGAAACAAGCAAAGTGGTTATAAAATCTCTTTTTATGGTGGGCTTGGAAGTATAGAAGACCTTCCCACTAGTTCTATCAGGAGAAAGAAGTAATATTTGCTATTGGAATAAATCTCCTAATACAACACTTTTTGACCTGCAAGAGTCTTCTAGCATGATTTCTTATTAACACCTTGGTCTATACTTAGTTATTGGATACTTGCTGTCCCTTAAGGGTCAGTACTGGAACCAATACAATTTAACATCTTTGTCAGAGACATGGACAGTTGGATAGAATGCACCCTCAGCAAATTTGCTGATGACACCAAGCTCGGTGGCGCAGTTGACACGCTGGAGGGAAGGGATGCCATCCAGAGGGACCTGGACAGGCTTGAGAGGTGGACTAGTGCAAATCACATGAAGTTCAACCAAACCAAGTGCAGGGTAATGCACCTGGCACATGGCAGTCCCAGGCACAAATACAGATTGGGCAGAGAATGGCTGGAGAGAAGCCCTGAGGAGAAGGACTTGGGAGTGCTCATGGATGAGAAGCTCGATATGAGCTGGTCGTGCACACTGGCAGCCCAGAAAGCCAACCGTATCCTAGATTGCATCAAAAGAAGCGTGACCAGCAGGTCATGGGAGGAGATTCTCCCCCTTTGCTCTGCGCTTGTGAGACCCCACCTGGAGTACTGTGTCCAGCTCTGGAGTCCTCAACATAGAAAGGACAAAGAACTGTTGGAACGGGTCCAGTGAAGGGCCAAGAATATGATTAGAAGGATGAAGCACCTCTCCTATGAAGACAGGCTGAGAGAGTTGGGACTGTTCAGCCTGGAGGAGAGAAGGCTCCGGGGAGACCTTCTAGCAGCTTTCCAGTATCTGAAGGGAGCTACAGGAGAGCTGGGGAGGGACCCTTTGTCAGGAAGCCTCGTCATAGGACGAGGGGTAATGGTTTTAAACTGGAAGAGGGGAGATTTAGATTAGATATTAGGAAGAAATTCTTTGCTGTGAGGGTGGTGAGACACTGGAACAGATTGCCCAGAGAGGTTGTGGATGCCCCATCCCTGGAAGTGTTTAAGCCCAGGCTGGATGGGGCTTTGAGCAATCTAGTCTGGTGGGAGGTGTCCCTGCCCATGGTAAGGGGTTAGAACTCAATGATCTTTATGGTTCCTTCCAACTCTAACCACTCTATGATTCTATGATTTTTTTTCAGTTACTGGAGGGTTTAAGCAACTGTTCAACAGATAGTAATCAAGCTGTTTTGTAAACACAAGAGATGTGACAGGATTCATGGCAAATTGTTAAAATGCACCTGTTAGTTGGGGTTTTTACTTTCTCTTTTTTTTTCTTAAAGAAAACCCCCAACCCTACACAACTGGGCTTGTTCATAACAGGCTGACTGGAGCCGGGTCCAGATGCAGACTATCTAAGAGCTGTGAAGGACAGCAGAGTGCCAAGAGACAGCAAAATAATCATAGACTCATATAATAGTTTGGGTAGGAAGGGACCTCTAAAGATCACCTAGTCCAACCTCCCCTCCAATAAGTGGGGACATCTTCATCTAGATCAGGTTGCTCAGAGCCCTATCAGTCAGGACTCCACTACTTATTTGACTGATTTAGAAGGCCAGACTGGCAAATATCACTGTTGCAAAATGAAAGATTTCCCCTAATTGGGTCACACATGGTTATTGCTTAACCTGTCTAACAGGGAGCAGGAGCAGAAACTCCAGATCCTGTAGCTTTTTTCCCTCACTCCTTAAGTCCTGCTGGCTTCTCTGGGGCAGAACAACAAGTTTTCAGCTTCTAATTCTTAAGTCAGAAGGAGATAAAGTTCAATTTTGCTTACAATGCTGAGATGCTTTTAGTGGCACTTACAGCGATCAGACAAGAGAGATGGCTAGTTTGCATTTTTATTCCATCAGAGGATATGTTTACACAGACAAGGGCAGGCAGATCTGACCTCCCTCTCCTACGCGTGTTCCAAGCCAGCTCTGGTCCAGGAGCTCTGTAGCTGCAAGTGGCTGCAACATTCTGCTTCTTGGCAAATACACCCACCAAACAGCAGGAGGGAAGCTGATCCGTGACCACCTGGCTTGCAACATGCAGTGATGCTCATGTCTGGCCCTATCACCCATGGAGCTAGGATCTCAACACCCACTCCATGGATTTGAGTATTAACACAGGGGAATATATAAGTTGACCTAGTCAAATTCTAGCAAGTCCCAGGTAGCAGCAAAGAAACCTTATTTTCCTTGGAAAACTTTCTGACCTGCATCTCTTGGTTACATTGGTCAATTTATCCACTGGTTTTGGCCATATTGTTAACATAAAAACTTCTGGAACAGGGAGCTCCTTTTCCTTGCACCTCCAGAAAGTATGTAGTGTATTGGGAACCTTGGGATGGACTGCATTAGAGTGGAAGCTAAAGAATATTTTAGTTGATTAATGTGACTACTATAGGTTATTTCTCGTGAGCTATGCCATGTGATTATTTGCAAAGCCCTGTTTACTGCTTGATATACTTGACCTAAATTCTGCAACACTCTAGAGCAAGAGACAGGAGATTGTGTTGGCTTCAGACAAATTAAGGAAATGTGTTTTCTTTCATTAAATATAAACAATACAGGCAGTAAAGTACCTCTGTCTTATTTAATTTAAGTTTGTTTTAGGTTTCTAGCATTTAAAAATTTTATATTTCTTGAGGGTACAGATTTTTCTCAATTAAAAATGCATAAGATAATTATAGAACTTGTCTGGGGGATGCCAGAGGCACCGACAATTAGGCAGGAAACTGGAGTTTCAACACTTAGAAATTTATAGGATATATAAGCCTGAGTTTCAGGTAGCTTCTTTAGCTGGACAGTAAAATGATTAATGTCAGAAAAAACAGCCACGTGGAAGACTGAGAGGACAGAGTACAGAGGTCAAGTGACAGTACAAAAGACCGACATGAAGACTTACACAAGGAGAAGTTGCAGTTCAAAATCTCTGTCACTTAGTCCTTCAAATCCATCACCTGATGAGCAGGCAGAGATGGAGTATAGGAGACGGATCCTAACTCTCCTTAGAGTGGCTTATCTCCTGTGACTTTTGTGGCCAAGGGATTTTTCTGTGTACTTTTCTGAGTCAGCCCGCAGCTGAGATTAATTGGACGGATCAGTCCTCTGAGCTTGTTTCAAAGGATTTTATTTTATTTAAGTAAGGCTCCCAGCAGTCTTCACTTGGTTTTGTATGGCAGACATCCTCTGGAGTAAACTGGACCAGAATGGGAGGGGGAAGGAGAAGTTCCCTTGGACTATGGGTTATGAGCTTGGCGGTACCAGGGAGGGCATCCCAGGGCCCAGTGGGGTAAAGAGTCAACAGAAACCCAATTCCCCCAGGCTGAGGTAGTCAATTAAAGAAGAAATATCTTTCTGCAAATATCTATATTATCCAGGGATGCAGTCCCTACTTTCAGCTACTAGCAGCCATTGACTGTCTTCCAAACCAGAGAAAGGAAGACAAACTTTTTTGTCCTCCAAAATTTAGAAGTGACACAAAGCCATATGATCCAAGAAGGCTTGAAGAAAGACAGAAACTGTTTGAGAAACTGAGATTTGATCGTGTTATCATGCTCTGTTACATGTCCTGTCATATTGTTTCTCATCACTGATGACACACATGAAATCAATAACTAACAATATGTTTCAATTACAAGCTATTTATTTAGTCAGATAGACAGGTTTTGGAGATGTAAATCATGTCAGAAATACCCAATGGTTGTTGTATATCCGTGAAAAATAAAGTATAGACCCTGGATAAAATTAGCACGTCACACTCAGACCTAAAATCCACTCAAATATTTTTGAATCAGTTGCATTATTTTACATACTGTGGGAATAAAAGGTCTCCTCTAATTCTTCTTTAATTGGATGATTGGTATAGAAATTAGTGAGTGAGTACCAATCAAATGCAAAAATGAATGACTGAGATCAAGCTTTGTATCACACACTTTTGAAACTTCTCCATGGTTTGAGAAAATTGGGTAACATTTGCAAATTCAGACAAAGACAAAATTCAATACTGGAATGTAACTAAAAGGAGACGCAAGCCACTCACAATTGGTAAAGTTTTCTTGTTCTCAAGGCCACTGCCTAGTGCTTTATCTTCAAGCCAATAAGAATTCTTCTCATAAATATGTTCTTCTTTGTGCAAGTTCACATTAATCTGTCAGACATGCAGGTGGGCGATGCACTCCAGCAGCTGGAAAACTAATTCCTTTCAGATTTGTTATGACATTAACTCCAGAGTTTGACACCTCTGGAAGTGCCAAATGACCTTTGCCTGCAGAAGAAATGGCCCAGAAACCAAAAGAACTCAGTGTGAACTCCCCTGAAATTCTTTATTGATAAAATACTCTATCTGTGTTAGGGCTGAACGGGATCTGCATGCTTTCATTAGGATTTGTCCTCAAATGCCATCCATGCTCTAAGTGTCATTAATGACAAGCAGATATTTCCATTTGAATCCTCTGTGTATAGTGTACAGAATACACAAGGAAATCTATAATACCGATCCCACACCCTTTCATACATCTTTCAGCAACATATAAAACATTGAAGTGCATTCATACTGAACTAATTATGAAACATATATTTATTTATTTTTGACATAAGACTGAAGTCTAGGAAGAAATAAATCTCTTAGAAAGTCTCTGTGTGACACAGACAGGCTTGGTACAAGTTCATCACATAACATTGATTTTTTTGGTAGATTTTATCAAACACATAATTTTCTTGTCATTCACAGTGATCCCCTGGACAGGAATGGCTTTGATGCTGATGAGGATGGTACATCACTGAAGCTTTTTTAGCTTACTCTGAAACTTCTCTCACATTCCCACTAGAGGAGTGGGTTTTTTTCTGTAGAACTGTAAATGTTGGTGGTTAATTATAATATTTTTTTTTCTTTTTGGAACTTCTTTGTAAGAAGAAAAGAAGGTAGGCAGAACAGAAACAGCAGGGTTTCTATGTAAATGCAAAGTCGAAATATCTAAGTAACAGATATTTTTCCTTGTGAATGACACTATCATTTTATCTTTATGGCTCAAAGACCTTTTTAGTCAGTCTTGTCTTCGCATCTTTGAAATCTGTTCCACTTACTGTCCAACACAGATCAGAGCACTGCTGTAGTCCATCTGTTCTGAGACTGCTCTTCCACTGGGATAAGACCTGCTGTTATGATTTTGAGGCTTCAGACAAAGAAATAAGCCCTCCTTCCTTCTCCAAATATAACACTGTTTTTCTGGAATCGCTTCGTTATTCTGTGTGTCAAAGATAAGAACCACGAGCCAAATTTTGGTCATCCTGCTGCCAACTAGCACTTACAATTTCATAGATGGCCTATGCCATGCTAATCGTGAGCTTAGCATAGATGTTAGACACAGAGAGGTAATGTTGCCAAGTCTCATTCTGAGTGCTAAAAGAGTCAGGCTGTGACTGCTGAATGCAGATTCAAAAGCAATCAAACTAGGTGAGTCCTGGGAAAAGGGAAATGGAGCTGCTTGCTAGATGAAAACCCAAATAATGCCATCTGAAACCAGTCTGGAAGGCGGATGCAAGGTGATTGCATTCACCCTCATTTCCTGGAGAGAAAAAAAATAGCATAAATTCTCCAGATAATGGTAGGACTGGTGGAATGTGCAAGTCAGATTTCACATATTTGCAATGCCCAAAGCACTAAGTTAAACTTTGCTACTCTTGCCTTCCTGATTATTTCTCTAATGAAGAACTGGGGGTAGCTTTGTTACTGTAGAACAAGCTTCCAGCACAGCTGTGAGCAACACATTTGTCTACTACTACAACACAATGTAGTAAGTATTAAAACAGCAAAGTGATAATTTAATAAGGAAGACTGAAGATTTCAAGGGTCATTGATGCAATTCTTAATCATATCAAAAGCATCTGTAAAATAGAATCACAAGTGATTCCTGTAGAAGCGACGTTCAATTACTAATTCTGGCGTCTCTAACCAGGTCTATGTTTTCAACAAAGAGATTTAAACAAATGCTGCAGGATGACTTAATGAAATAGTTCTGAGGTTGATCACTAAAAAAGAGTCTGGATGATTGAAAAATTTTACAGATATGCTCGATATTCACGTTTCCCAAACATTCCATGTACAAGTGCAAAACACCTAAGGAAAGGCTCCAGGCAGGAAAAAAACAGTAATACAAGGACAGCTTTGACAAGAACATGGCAATAGTTAAGGACCTATCACCCATGGAAAAATAATTGGGAATTAAACTGAAGCTATGGAAACTTGCTCTGTGAGTTATTATCAACTTAATAACCCACTATTTTATCACCATGCCCTAAAAGTGGAGCATGACTTCGATAAAATCCTAGTTCAATACAAACAATGAATGTATGTTTGGTCATATTGCGTATGTTCTATGACTGGAAATCATATTTCACCTAACATACAGTGTCCCTAGACTTAGTGATAAGCAACTTATGAATAGCGAATTTCATTTTATAGAAATAATGAATCTTTTAAAACTTTCTATTAAAATATTTTTATTGTTACTAATTTCTCTGTCATGTGTCTTCAGAAATGAACAGGACCAAAGAAAGGGAAAAAATGAATGTGCTTGAGACAGCTTATGGATAATAATGCCTATAAGAAAGTTTTTTCTTACCTCTGTGTAAAAGACAGAGATCAGCTGATACTCTGAGGTATGCAGGTTTGCGTCCCTTTCTAATCTCCTGGCATCTATTATTTGAATTTGGGGAAAAAAGACGCATAGTAGTTGTTCAAAGAAAGCAGTCTTTCAAAAAGGAGACTTGCTAACTGATGATGGCACAAGCCAGAACTAAAATTAAAGTTCATTCTTAAAGAATTGGACATTATAACATACTTACATTATTGCTAATCCCACGAAGCATGGGATGCTGGAGACAGCCAGGTCATCAATTTGGGCAAGACAAAAACTTCACACTTCATGCACCTTGGCTTCCATTGTGAGATATGGACTTACAGAACAGAACAAGAGCAACACTCACAGCTAAATGGTATTTCTATTTTTATACCACTTTGATGATCTTATTAATGGATAACTGGAAAAGTATTTTCTAATTATGTAAATCCTATAGCACAATTCGGATATGCTTTGCTTGTTTGTTTATCTTGGGCAGGATATATAATCTATAATATAGATTAAAGTTTTAAGAGTTTAAAAGAAGCTAATAAGCTCCCTGTATGGTTATTTATTCTAGTCTTAAAGGCTGCATAAAAAAAATAAAATAAAATTAGAGGAAGAAGAAAGAGCTTGTCACAAGCAAAGAGAAGAGTGTTTTACAATCAAATTATTGCAGTTCTTGAAGTTTGAATCCTACCTTCCCTGTGGTATTATTTAAATTGGTATTAGATGTTATTTTGGCCAATACTAAGATCTTGATATAAGAAAAGTGTCTGTGGAGAGAAAAAAACCCTAGGACATAAATTAAAATTTTTGGTGAAACCCCACCTCTTGCTTCGTGACGACTAGAAAAATTGATGCATTTTTGGTTTTGCTGATCCATTGCTGAGTCACAGTCCTAAAATAAAAATAATTTCCTTCCTGTTTGTTCTAGAAACTTCAAAATTGCTTCTTAGCCACCAATCAGAAATGACAGAGTCACCTCGGCCATTCAAGAGATCTTCAGCGTGATTGCAATAATCAGGCAAACTTTATAATGAAGTACAGCTGTAATGAACATTCACACAGTTGCACTGCAGAATTTTCCATTGGGACACAACATTCTCCCTTACTGTAAGCTTTGCAGTAGCCAAGCAACATCAGTGCTGGTCATGTTGTGCTCCATTACTACAGTTGTCCTCTTTACTAATCCTCACAGATCAGGCTGTCTAAAGACGTATGAAACTGCCGGCAGGATACAAACCCGAAGCTCAGGAGATGAGTACTACTGAGCTCTACTGTTGGCACCACGAAATGGCCTTCAACAACTTATCTACTTGGCAGGTTTGTGCCTTTTGCCCTTGACTTAACTTTTGTGGCCTAAACAGATCATTGGTTCTGCATATGTGTGTACACCAAGCCTTTAGTTCCTGCTACATATTAGAATGATTCATTATGCTGTGGTTCTGGGATTATCTATATCTCTATCCTCTTTTCTACTATCTCTGAGTTGCTCACCTCAGGTCTTGGACTTTTATTATTTATTGTTGCCAGATTCCTTTGTGTGTGTTTGTATGTATACATAAATATTTAAAATGTGTGATGATAATAAAATGCTTAATTAATATTAAGAGTTTATATATATGCTTATATTTTTAGATGGGTGAATAAACTTTAAAAGGGAAAAAAAAAAAAAAGAAAAAGATTTGTCAGTGAGTTGAAACAAACATTTCTCTTACTGGTTCCTGCCTTTCTGTAAGATCACCATGTCACCCACAGTGGTGTCTGTGGGTGCTCATAAACAGCCTGCATAAAAGCAGCACCCAAAACCTCAGTGGGTGTTTGCCTGACAGTGATCACATGAAAAAGGAGTACAACCACCAGCTGGATCAAAAAGTAACCAGGGAGTTACAAAGCCTGTGAAATGAAAGAATAAGTTTAAAAGAAGCATGAAAATCCCTAACACCGAGGAGACACTTTTCCACAGGGACAGTGCAGAAGACAAAGCAGGTTTCACACTGCCAGAAGTTGTCCCATTGACATCTCAACCTCCCTCTGAGGCCCAACAGAGCATCCTCCTTGTTGGACACTGTGAAGAACCTGCACCCAATCTTACAGCGCAGGAGTAACAAGCACCCACACCTGGGGTCTGAGGGTGCCAGTGTGTGTGTGTTTTCTCTCATCAGCAGGTAGATTAAGAGATTATCAGGGCACCACATTTGTCTGAGGAGCTGTAGCACCTATGAGTTAACGGTGAGCAACGAGGACAACCTGGTCTCCAGGAAGAGGGAGATGGTTGATCTGTGTAGGGGGTGTGTGTGTAACTGTGAGTGAGTGTGAGTCTGTGTGCATACATTTAGGACCTTTTAGGAATAGTTGTAGAAATGTGTGTAGAAATTTCTAGGTGTGTATTAACGTTTCCAAAGTCTCCAATATTTTCACTTATCTGAACATTGCTGAGAGAGAACCTGAACATATAATTTACTTCTTGTGAATTAATTGAAAAACATTAATAGATCAATACACCACTTCAGTTCTGATTTGACTTCTTTTATGTGGACTGAGTAGTGATACCTGTGATAGTACTGACCTAGACAAGACTGTCTTCAGACACCTACTAAGCCTACACTTTTTGTTCATCTGTGATGTTTCCTTCACCAGAAAATAACCTTTTAAAATCCCACATCATTTCTTTCTCCTTCTGTGTCTGCTGAATTGACTGTTTCTGAACATCTTAGTTTTGATGTGGACCTGCTTTGGCAAGGGTGTTGGACTAGATGATCTCTAGAGGTCCTTGCCAACCCCATATCATTCTGTGATTCTGTGAAGGCTCACTGGAGACCAGCTAAACCCAACCAGCAGCCTCCGGAGGACAATAGATTGCTCTCAAAGAGCGGATGAGAGCCATCTCAACATGCTCTTTTCAGACTTGAATCTGGACAACACCTTGTTGGGTAACCCAACGTATTTATACTGTAAACATGATAACCAAAATAACCAGGCCAACATATGGCACTCATAAATTATTACAGGGAAGTCCTATATCTGTCACATGCTGTCAGTGAGCAAGTTCCAGGGAAAGGCAAACATCCCCTGAGTTACTGGATTCTCACAAAGTGTTTTGACTTATTTATTGAGCATGCAAGTTGAAATTTTTTCTTTCACAATGAAAAAGCAAAAGAACTGATTGCATTACTTCCCAGACCTTTCCAGTGTGTGTCACAACCCACTTCCTTCATTCTCCTTACATCCATATCCTCTCGGGTTGACAGCCTTTAAACCATGGGTATGATGGAGATGTTCAGTCCAAAGCCTAGTCCCAAGTAAAATCCTCAAGACACCTATTGTGTGGATTTAGGGACTTCTCTACCAGCTGCTTTGATCTTCCAGTCTGTCTGTAGTGCTCTGAGTTGCTCACAGAGACCCAGTTTTGCAGTGATGCCCCTGAGCTCTCCAATGATCTAATGCATAGTAGTTTCTGACACCTGTAGTATTACAAGGCTTTAGTAGCATATAATGCTCTCGTTAAAACGCTGGTTCCTGGAAATGCCTGATTTTGGGAGGCATTTAGGCTTTCACCCTACACAGGAAAGATTTTCTAGAGCTTCTGATTAAAGAGAAAAGGTTGAATATGTGACATGAAAGCATCCTACCAACTCTTAAGTACTATGCAAATGTAATAATCTAAAAGTCTAATGTTTCAAAAGTCTCTTGCTTTGATTCTGAGGGTAAATGTATGGTTTTGATTTTTTGTGATCAGGACTACAAACTGGTTTACAGTGAAAGCAACAATACATAAATAACTCCCAATGGGCAAAGTAAATTCATTTAATTATAGAAAATATGTTTTGCTGTTTTCTCCCCCTAGCTTTTAATAACCTCAGGTAAATAAAGCAGTAGGTACATCTTTGCATCTACATTGAATTTCTCAGGATGTTTTCTCCATTTTACTACGAACTTCAGGGAGGAAAAACAACAACAAAAAAAAAGAAACAAACAAAAAATCTGAGTGCTAACTGACACTGGCTGAATGAGAAAAGAAATCCCTGGATGTCCTGAGGAGCAGACCCACTGTCAAGTGCTCCTGGTGTACTGGCAGAGAGGCATAAAGACACACTGCTGTAAATCTTCACAAATAAAAAAAAAAAAAAATCAAAGTATTGTGCTTCTGAGGGAGAGCAGAATACAAGAGGCAAAATATTATCAGTGCCATACTTGGTGAATAACACTGCTTTTATCCAAAGATGGGGTTTACGTATGACACAAGAAGAGGCTCTGCAGAACCCCTTGGCATGGCCTCCACTCCACATAGCTTCTGTTCCACAGAGACCAGAGGAAGGATCCTATCACAGGTGTACGTCATTGGCCAAGACAGATCCCTGAAAAGGGCAATAGCCTGGTGAGTCACCAGGCTTTGTCCTCCCAACTGAGATGCAATGAGGTTACCTTGCTTTACTCCCATGGAGTGCATTCCTCAGGGCTGGATATGAGTACCAAGAGAACGGCAGGCTCCCCACAATATTGCTGTTGTATATTCTGCACACCCACACAAGGACCAAGGACAATCTAGCTCTGTTTACTACTTTAGAACACTGCTAATATTCCCCTATCGTATCAGCATCTTCTTAAGCCTGTGCCTATTAGTCTTTTGACTTAATCATCTCTTCAGCATTGTTTAATCTTCCTAAAGACTAGGTCTCCAGAAATAAACAGCTTGCAATAGAAGAATGTCTATCATGGCTTTATATTCATATATTCATATCCTTCTTGCCACATTTTATTAATGTGTTTATTTTAATAGATAAGATCCAGCTTATGAAACCAAATTATAACACATACTAGCATGTTCAAAATTCAAATATTGACATGTCCTGATCCTATCATGCAGAGAATTCATTGAATATCCTTGGTTATGTGCTTTCTCTAATTTAAAGAAACAACTGAATTTGAGAAACACTGAAAACTCGATTTGTAATACTCAGTGAACTGTAATAAATATTAGTTCACAGTCAATCTTGCATTTATTCTCTGACTTCTATTACATCAACCAACTTTGTCTCAAAGTAGTAAAATTATTAACAGCAGATTACTATTTCACATTTTAGTTCCACTGGTAAGTAAACACATGGTAATATCTTGTACAGCATTTTATACTAGTGTTGTAATGTAATATTAAAATGTAGCTATAGAGTGAAACAGAGTCTGCTTTTGGAGGATCCTAATTTTCCTCTGTCTTAGTAATTTTCATCCTAGACTTTCACAGTTTAAAGCCAAAGAAAAAAAAGCAGTGTTCACCTTCAACTGTCAGTTTTGAAGACCAAACCAGGAAACAGAAATTCACAGTGAATTCCTCAAACTTAAAGCTGGAGAATTGCTTTAATTCAATAATAAAACGTCTACAACTGGATCTGATAACTATCAAATGGTTAATTATGAAGAAAACAATGAAGAATCTGGCAGACTTCTATTAGCTGTGCAGCAGTAACAGCAAATCCAAGCTGCCACTGGAACCACACCTATGTAACGTAACTATTTTGATCTCACTACTATATTCTGTGAATACATTGATCCTCATGATGCTGTGGGAGGCTAGGAGCTACTGATGCTTCTGTTTTGCAGGTGCAAGGTCAAGTACCAAGAAGCCAAGTAACCTGGCCAAGGTCAAGTCACAAGCAGGTAGGACTTGTTCAACCCAGCATTCCTGTCCTAAACTCATAGTCTACGCACTGGACTGCAGGTCATCTTGTATGTCCTTTAATGTCTGTGTATCAAGAACTGGATGAAATAACCAGGTACTACGGGAACATGAAGGTGATGGCAATTACTGTACAAACTGAGGTAGTGGCAACCTCTCTCTTGATGTATGGTTTTCATGACAACGTGATGATATGGAGAAGGAACCATAGTACGCATTTTTTTTTGAAGAATATGGTTAACATCAGACAAATACAACTGTCAAGAGATTTTGAGCTATTCTTACAGTATTTCTGATGAAAACCAAACTGTTTAGTACCTGTGATTTTGTTTTTTCACTCTCTTGCCCCATGTAGAATCACAGAATCATAGAACACCTCAAGTTGAAAGGGGCCCATAAGGATCATTGAGTCCAACTCCCTGCCCACTGCGTGACTACCTAAAATTATATATGACTAAGAGCATCATACACGTGCTCCTTGAACTCTGACAGGCTTGGTGCTGTGACCGCTTGCCTGGGGAGCCTGTTCCAGTGACAGACCACCCTCTCAGTGAAGAACCTTTTCTTAATGCCTGGTCTGAACCTCCTCTGACACAGCTTTACCCCATGTCCTCATGTCCTACTGCAGGTCACCAGAAAGAGAACAGCAGCTTCCTTCCAGTGCTCCACTTGAGAAAGTTGTAGATCGCCATAAGGTCACCCTTCGGCCTTCTCTTTGAGCTGAACAAACTAATTGACCTCAGCCACTCTTCATAAGTCTTACCCTGGAGGGTTTTCACCATCTTGGTCACCATAGTTGATGTCCTTTATCCCGAGGCACACAGTCCTTTTGGTAGGGCCGTACCAATGCAGTGTAGAGTGGGACAATCATCCTTCCTTTACTAGCCAGCTATGCTGTTCTCAATGCCCCCAGGATATAGCTGGTCCTTTTGGCTGGCAGCACACACAGCTGACACTCAGCCTAAACTCCCAGCTCTCTTTCCGCAAGGCTGCTATCCACCTTCTCATCCCCCAATTTGCATGTATAACCAGGACTACCTCGACCCAGGTGGAGAATCTGGAACTTGCTTTTGTTAAATTTCATAGGGCTGGTGATTGCCCATCTCTCTAGTCTATCCAGATCTCTCTGCAAGGCCTCTCTAACCTCATGTGAGTCCACAGTTCCTCTTAACTTAGTAACATCAGCAAACTTACTAGATTCAATTCCTGCCTCCAGACCATTTATAAAAACACTGAAGAGTGCTGGCCCTAAAATCTAAGATCTAGGGAACCCCACAGGTGACTAATCCCATTTACTGTAACTCCTTCAGCCCAACCAGTCAGCCAATTGCTCGCCCATATAGCTCCCTGCTTTTTCCTGGTCCTAAACATTGCTTCCTACTGTTTGCTGCTAAGCAGATATTTAGTGTGCATTCCCTTGCTTTTCGCAAATCTCTGAAAATAAAATCACTCTTGAGAAATATGGATGAACAGAGACACCTATCATTGCAAATAGCATTTTTCTTAACTTCATGTTCTTCCTAATGTATTTGTGCTCATAAATGCCCCTCTCCACTGGGAGAACTACTTTTCCTGCTCTGTTATTCCACTGATCTTGTGTCTTTCAAGGTCTATTCAGCACTTAATCCTCTAAGACCTGCCCATGGGAATGAATAACATTCAACCAGCCCCAAAGTTATCCTGATGCTCTTTATGCCCCTGGGATATGTCACACAAAAGATGCAAAGCTACATAAACCCTCAGCAATTCCTTGCTGGCAGAAGGATATGGTAGATAACCTAATACAGCAATAGGACACAGTGAGAGGTCATTACAACGCAAGTGACATCTTCTGAGAAGTGACTTCAGCCATCTGAGGAACACGCTGATAGTCAATATATGTGCTGTGTCTGAAAAGGCAAAGTGCTGCTGGGCATTCACATCAGATTTCTAAAAGAAGTTTAAATGATTTTATTCCAGTGTTCTGGCAACATGTTCCTCTTTTCTTAATAATGGCTCAGGAAAATATAAACTAACAGGGGAATCAAATGGGTTTCGCTGCTTTTTCTACACTTACTCATTCATGTGATTTTTTTTCCCCTCACTTTATTTTTTTACAAATCAGAGATCCTCACAGGCTTTTTCTTGCCCTCCACAGATAAGACTGCTGTTTCAGCAATCCTACTTAATCCATATACTGCTTTCAATGCTAACATACTTCAAAATGTGAATCAGACTTCTGACTGAATTTTTATGATAAAAATACAAATTAAAAAAAAAAAAAAGTCTCTTTGAAAGGAAAACAAGACTCTAGGGAGTAATGGAAAGTGGCTTCTATAAGTCACTGGATGATTGATTAAAATGAGGAAGGAGGAGAAATGGAGTATTAGTCAATTATAGACCGACTGTGAGCCTCCAACGTGAAGTCTTGTGAGAAGGTAATCATAGTCCTACAAAACACTGAGCAAGTCAGTTCTAAAGAAAAAAAGCAATACTAATGCCACTGGAAAGATATCATTAAAAAGATCAAATACAATGGCTTTCATCTCTTTTCAAACAAGAGAGTTTCAAACTGGAAAGTTGCAGAGAAAGTAGAAGTTGAAAAAAAAAAAGACTGAGAATATAAACTGACTACAAATCATTCAGTCTGAAAATTAGATTTCTAACTGTAAAAGCAGAATGAACCTTTCACCTGGAGGACTGGGAGCAAGAAATCAAATAGATAACAGGACACAGTTATCTAAAGAATGATATGGATATCGTGTTTATGTCCATATCAATAAATTAAAGGAAGGCAGGCACTGATCCTGAAAGGCAAGTGTCTCAAACTTGCTACTTTTCACACTTAGGCTTATAATATTTCAGCTTCATATTGGAAAAAAAATATTTGGAATGATACAAATAGAGGTAGGGACACCACTAACAGCTGCCCTTTAGAGATATAGATGCATTTTACTAGAGTCCATGGTTTAGTGTTGCTTCTTAGCGTTTGTCCTTGCTTAAAACAGACCTTTCTAACCACAATTTCCCATACCCCAAAAGAGAAATGCTAGTTCATTTTTTCCTCTTCTGAACTTGAATTTCCAGCACTGAAGCTGGTTCATATGGTTTACACAGGCATCAGATCCTTTGTAAAGATGCTGAGCATAGTGCCTGGGTTTCTGATGATGACAGATCTGTTCTGGTTGGTACTTCAAACTGTGCGTGTCGGTGGAAAGATGTGGGCAGTGTGTGATGTGGAGGGTAAAAGCTGACCAAACATAAAGGATGGAGTGAAACTGCACACAGAACCACCAGCTCTGCTCTTGAGTCCGACCTCCCTCTGCTCACGCAAAGACAAACTCACTTTTCAAAGCTGAATTCCTTGGAAAATTCCTACTTCTCTTTAAAAGGAGAATGCTACTGAAAAGCAAGAGGAACAGATTAAAGGAATGCACCAGCTTGAATCGCTGAGCTGTACTGCAGCTTAAAGGGCCTCTTAAATATGTCATCCTCTCCTATTACTTTTTAAAATACCACTCAAAATAATGAGCGTAGAAGAATCTTTTCTGAGGATTACGGCCTCCTGGTGCCTGGCGCTGCACAAACATGTTTAGAAATGTAGCCCGAGTCTGCACGAGCATATGGCCAAAGCAAACTGGGAAGGTTTCTTATTGCAGTACAGTAAGTTATACTCAACACAATACAAATTACGCTTGTCAGCTGAAAGGGAAAAAGAGAGTAACAGTTTCAGTTCTGTCTTTGTCACTCAAAAATATTGACAGCTTTAATGCTTTGTATTATCTTTAAACAGTCGAGCTGAAATTAAATGCCAAAATAAGTGACGTATTTGCCAGTTGATATGGAGTTCTGAAACATGCTAGGTGCTTTGTGGGAGGAGAGAGGATTTCGTCCCCAGGGAAAGGAGATTTGCTGTGCTAGAGAAGTGGCTCTGTAGCACATCGTTCTCTGCCTAAACAACTCATCTGCTCTCAGTCTGGAGCTCTGCAAATTATGGTATTGTAAAAACATGCAAAGTTCACACCAAGTTCACAGAGCTACAAAAATAAGCTGTTTCCTGAGCAATGGATGATCCAGCAGGCAGAGCTCTATGCTGGAATCCAGCAGTCCTGAATCCTGCTCTTGAATATGCTACTAGATTTTTGAGTGACTTAGGAGAAATGCATTAGCTCTTAAATCTCTTTTCCTTCCCTGCCCTTGTCTTGTTAAACTCCCCATGCGCACTGTCTTAAAGCTGAACTCTGTGCTAGCTATCAATACCAATAATCATTTTTCCAAACTCATCACCTCTTTAAACACTTTCTTCTCTTTGGCCATGACAGGTCCTAACTTGGACTGTTCAGATCCATTCTAGATGCTGTCATAAGATCATTTTCGCAGCTCATCAATTTGACCGTATCATCCATCTCTCCACGCTCTCAGCATGAGCTTTCACTTCCCTGCTGCATCTAATAGAGGCATGTCTTCACTGTCAATGCTCTCTGCATGCTGTCCTTGGTCATTATCTCCAGTACAGTGACAGAGGGAGATTCTCCTTCTGAGTGGCCAATGCTAAACATTTAGGTAACCCTTTTGTGCCTTTTTTTCATGCTGCACCTAATGCTGGGGAGAAAGTTTCCTCAAAGCCTGCATACTAACTCACTTTTATCTGTTAAACTCTCTAAAAACCTCTAAAAAAATTTGCTTTTCCCACTATCTACTAAAAAAAATTTTTAAATCCCAGGTTTGCCTGCTTGTATGCTGGTTTTACCATCTAACATCAGATCCTTGTTTCATTTTGTTTCCCATCTATCTTCTTGTCTGTTTGTTTTCCCAGGCTTTTCACCTCAATTGTAAGGTGTTTGGAGCAGAGACAGCCTTCTGATCTGTGCTTGTATTGTGCTCTTCTGATTCATGTGTCAGGCTCCCTGGGTGCTATGGCAATATGAGCAGCAAAGCACTGAATGACAACTTGGTTTAAGCATCACAGGAGAAGAACAAGGGGAGAATGAGAGCTGAGAAACACAGGAATAGTCTCCAGGTGTGTTTCTGTTTTAAAGCCCATTCAGTATGGAGCTGAATTAACTACAGAACAAAAGCAACAACAGCTCACCAGAGTTTAGAGTAAGAGCTTGAACCTTTCTCTAGACTCTGACACCTCCTGGTGGACAGTTTCTGAGGAAGTTCAACCTTTTCCAGTCCTTGCAGATGTGCTTGCACTCAATGCAGTGGAGATTTAGGCCCATACTGTGACATATTACTAATCAGTTCACTATTTCAAGCACATTATGCTTGATTTCAGGATGTCCAGTCCAAAGCCTGATATTGACAAAGTACTAAGAAATGATGCCAAATAAACAGAAAACAATTGTAAGTCTCACTTAGTGGAAACAAGAGAAATGATTATGCGGTGAAGGTGCTGGATTGGGTTCAGGAATTAATCCAAATAACTCTAAGGCGTTGGGTTCTTTTTCTCCTTTGCCAGAGACCTTCTGCAACCACGAGCAAATTACTCACTATCTGGCTGCGAGAAGATCAGAAACATTCCTTCAGATCATCAGGGAGCCCAACTAGTTGTTCTAGTGGTCACTGCTCTACATGCTGTGAATTACACCGTTTTCACAGGGACAGTTACTTTTGCATATCTGCCCAGCTCACCAACTGACCACACACAGAAGTGCATAGTGCTGAAATAACAATGCTGTTCTTGCACCTAGTAGAAAAAGTTCAGTGGGAACCATAGAAATGGACTCTGAATTAATATTTTAGCCTATTTCTGTGTGTTTCTGCCTGGCAGTACTCCTTATTCATGCACTGCTCTTGCTGATGGTGTATCTATACCCTTTGGTACGATTTTCTGCCCCACAAAACTTCTAGGGCTGAGCCCTGACTTTTCAGTAGATCAAAGATTTTCTAAAAATATACTTGAAAGGAGTCATAGGGGACAAAATATGTGGATTACTACAGGTGCAACAGTGTCACTGGAAGCTTTGCAAATTACTCAGTGTTGAAATGTGTGAGCATGCAACTGATTCCTTCTAACCACTTTGATAAGCTTCATGCAGCCCAGAAGAATTGTGCTATAAACCTTCTGTTCAGTAATTCCTGGTGACATCAATACTCTTTTGAATCAAAATTAAATTATGAACTTATGGCAGTTAATATCCCTGAAATTAATTTCAAAAGTCAATTTAGTATACGTGGTATTTCAAACAGCCATAGTAGTATCATTGCTAAGAAAACCCACCCACAAGTCTATGACTGTGATGCTTTTTTCATCTTCTAGTTAGTAAAACCTTGATTAGGAGGATTCAGCCACTATGCCCAGAATGGTAAATTCAAAAGAGGTCTAATCAGTTTATTAAAGCTTGCATTCCCTTGCAATTGTCTGCTAAATTGGCAGCACGGAAACCTGTAACCTACTTCTGCTCTTTTTCCAAAATAAAGCTAAGAGCTGCCATAGATGAAGACTGTCTGTTATCTGTAGTGTACCCTTTAAGCACAACCATGTTCATTTTTTACAATAATTAAATTTCTTAAATCTATCATTTTCTCCAGGGTTACTGTACAGCCTTCCTAATGCAGAGTTCTCTATTTTTGATCAGTAAGAGGAGAGGAGTGATAGAGATACTGCCAGGGAACAGTAACTGCCTACATGTCACTTTGTAGATTTATTCTCTCCAAATATTTTTTGAAACTATTTTCAAAGCAGAGTCAGAAAGACTGCAACCTCCTAGACCTTGTTGCTGTTATAAAACCAACAGCACAAACAACAAGAAGGTGTCTTTCACTAGCATTAGTAAATGAGAAATCAACACCTACGTACCAGTCATAGCTTTGAAAATCCCTCCAAATATCTCTCCTTCATTGGTTCAACTGTGCAACAAGTTCTGGGGTAGGGTGGAAGAGGTGAGTTTCACAATACATTTACTTGCAACAATCAACCTCTAGTTGTAGAAACTAGGAACAGGCAGAGTCCTCAGAAAGGGTAAGGACTGCTGTCTTAGCTGGACACAGTATTTTGTTAAGTAATTTAAATCCTCTGTATGAGGCTCCAATTCACATCCTCCAATGCACAATGTTTTCCCATGACACAGAGCACACTGGTATGTGCATTCGTGCCTAGGAATTCAGGTTTGGATAAGAATTAATGAGTTTGGAGGGTTTGCTGTTGTCCTCACCATTGGTATTTTACAATACACTAGAGGAGGAACAAGAAAAGAGGACCTTGCTCTAACAGTCAGTGCTTGCCTCATGCCTCATAACAGACCTACTGCAACCAGGTGTCTTCCAGTCAGCTTCCACGGCTGGAGGCACAGCTACATCTACCACTTTTCTGATCCTCAGGAACTCTGCAAGGACAGGTGTAGACCAGACAACTTTGGGCATTGCAAACCCCCTCAGCAGCACACAGAACCTGGCCTTAGGCCCTACAGTCTCATATTACATTCAAGTAAAGGACTGTTTACGCTCTCCACATTAAAAAGCATGATGTTCTTTCAAGGATGCACTGTTGCTCTGTGCCATATATCACTTCTTATATAAGTATTATTATAAAGGGACACTGAATTTGCTTTGCATTTACTGGAATGAACACTGCTTGAGAGAGTCCCTTGGGAGATAGTCCTGAAGGGTAAAAGGGTCCAGGAAGGCTGGTTGCTCTTCAAGAAGGAAATCTTAAAGGCCCAGGAGCAGGCTGTACCCAGGTGTCGCAAGATTCAAGGCTGAGGAAAATGGCCAGCCTGGTTGAACAAGGAGCTTTTGATGGGACTTAGGGAAAAAAAGAGGGTTTGCCGCCTTTGGGAGAAGGGACAGACAACTCAGGAGGAATACAGAGATCTCGTTAGGTTATACGGAGAGAAAACTAGGAAGGCTAAAGCTCAGCTGGAGCTAAACTTGGCCACTGACCTAAGGAACAACAAAAAACGTTTTTATAACTACATCAACAATAAAAAGAGAGCCAGGGAGAATCTCCATCCCTTACTGGATGTGGGGGCAAATGTTGCAACCAAGGATGAGGAGAAGGCTGAGATATTTAATTCCTTCTTTTCCTCCACCTTCAACAATCAGACCACCTACCCCCAAGGTATTCAGCTTTCTGAGCTGGAAGATCAGGATGGAGAACAGAACAACTCCCCCCCGTAATCCAGAGGAAGTAGTTATTTATCTGCTTCTGCACCTAGACACCCATAAGTCTATGGGGTCAGATGGGGTTCACCCACGGGTACTCAGGGAGCTGGCAGGAGAGCTCACCAAGCCTCTCTTCATGACCTATCAACAATCCTGGTCAACAGGGGAGGTACCAGATGACTGGCGGGTGGCTAACATGACTCCCATCTACAAGAGGGGCTGGAAGGACAACCAGGGGAACTACAGGCCTGTCAGCCTGACCTCAGTACTGGGAAAGATCACGGAGAGGATCATCTTGAGTGAGCTCTCATGGCAAGTAAAGGGCAGGCAAGGGATCAGGGCCAGCCAGCATGGGTTTATGAGAAGGAGGTCCTGCCTGACTGGCCAGTTTTATCTGTGATTAAATTGGAGAATCTCACTTTTTTTTCCCCCCCTTTTCTTTTTTTTTTTTTCTCTTTCAGACATGATTGTTATTACCAGGCACACGAGTGAAGAGTGCTTCTCGACTGCTCAGTTTATCATTGGTGAGCCGTGAATTTACAAACATAATTACACTTCCCTGCACTGTTATTTCTCACATTAAATCAAGCTTCAAAGCTTCTCCTTCAAGAGACTGCTAATTCCCCTCTCTTTTCAAGTCCTCTCAACTGCTCCCTCATGTTATGTGCTCTTTCACAGTTTCTTCCTCTACACACAGTTTGCTTTGCTTCCTTCTCTCTGCCTTTCTATACCATGGCACCTTTCATTCATGCTTAGCTTAGCTCTCCTGCTATGCAGCCTTCCCACAGTCCCTCCTAAACCTGCTTCTCAAAAAGTATTTCTTTCTCAGGAAAAAGTACTGTACTGTCCAAGTCTGTGTCCAATTTGCATAAGATATGATTCTCTGTTCACTCTCATCCTGTCCAAGCACTCCAGTTTCCCATTCTGTAAATCTTTTATCTGAGCTCTGTCATAAAATCTTCCAGCCTGAGACCTGGGTGAAATGGCAAATGTCATGAGCAGAGCCAGGATTTCATCCTTTATGTGACAGCCTACTAGAAAGAGATTCCTCCTGTGTCTATATAATCTACTGAAGAATAAACACTGTCTGTGTTCTGCTCAGCACTGTGACTGTGCACAGCCCTCGATAAATCATCAGCACTCATCCATACAGCCATCCAACAGCTTTGGGGGAAAAGCATTGCTTTTTCCCCTCAGATAAAATAACATGAAAACTCAGTGATCAAATTGAACATTAAGTGGACAATTCAAAAAAGTAATCTTTAAACTCTTATTAAGAAAGTGTGGGCACAAAAAGATAATGGAAGGAAACAGAGGTCTAATATTGGGATTTTTTTTTCACACTACTAAACGTAGGGGGAATTTCTTTCGAAAGAAAAGAAGAATTCTGTTTCCATAGTAACTCAGTGGTAGGGCCCCCTTACAGTCCAAATTTAGCAGAATTATATGTGCGGGATTATTCAGCATACTACTGTGCACTTGAGGCTATGATGAAACCACTAACCTCATCACATTTGGCATGTCAGGTTGAATTTGAACCAGGACTGACAATATTTCGAGCAAGTCTAAGTATAACCCTAAAAAGTAACATCATGCCTTAAAGACAAGGGAAAAATTATAGGTGATAACAGGGCATAAATTGCCAACTTGATAATAACTTGAAATATCAAAAAAATCTACAAAATGAATAGTTTTTATCCCATTCCTGACATTAATTTACTTATATCTAT
The DNA here is from genome assembly GCA_013400375.1 of Thinocorus orbignyianus. Taxonomy (NCBI): domain Eukaryota; kingdom Metazoa; phylum Chordata; class Aves; order Ciconiiformes; family Thinocoridae; genus Thinocorus; species Thinocorus orbignyianus. The sequence continues at coordinate 63,352 of VXBW01005904.1, read as the reverse complement.
GAAAAGTACATAAGTGATGGTTCTTTCCCCTGTACTGTAGAGACTGACAGTACGGAGGAGCTGTTCTGCCTTTATTCAGAAGAGAGGTCATGAAACCTGTTCACAGTGAGATATTCTACTGCAACTTTTTGATCAGTTATAAGTGATACAGAAGGAGAAACCATCTGAGTCTGTAGAGAAATCTCTGCACCTTACCTGGCAGTGCTTTACTTGTGCTTTTGAAATGGCTAAAAAACAAACAGCTCAACAAATAAAAGCACCACCTGCTTAACCAATGCATTTACTGCCCTTAAAAAAAAATGGAGGAGAAGCATATGGTCTGAAATGCATCAGTTCTGTAATCAGGTGATAGGTGCTCAGCAGAGGCGACGTGATGTTCAGGTGGCGAGAAAATGAAGTTAAGAACAGAGATACCTGAATGAGGATGGGGTTCATTAGAAAGGCAGAAAGTGCTGCTGCAGAGTTTTAACATCAAGTCCTCAAAGCACTGCTTGTGCTTGGTAATGACTATATGAGCTGTAAGCTCAACACGTGTGGCTGGAACAGATAAGAGAAGCCTTTCCCCGCTCTCAGCAGCACTCAGCAGCATTTTAACCACATTACATCCAGACTATGGCCAGTTCTGTGGTGTTAACGGCAATGAAGTATTGAAAAAAAAAAAGTGTTGCCAGTTTTCCTGCTGTGTCAGATATTTGAGAAACCACCAGCAATCTGAGACTTTTAAGCATGGCGTGTCAAATGCCTTTTAGCACTGGAGGAAGAAGTACTTTGAAACAGACATCTTCCATGGGTTGTTGGATTTTTACCTCATCTACCCAATTCCAGTATCAAATCTGTAAACTTTTAGTTTTGTCCCACTTTGTCCTGTGTTAGCCTGTTTTTTCCTACACTTCACACTTTGTCCTGTGCTACCATGCCTTATCTCTGCTCCAAAGCTGATGGGGGAGAAAATGAGCATATAATCTTGAACATCAAATCAGCAAACCCTGAATTTTGAGCTAAAGTAAGAAGTTACATTAGTAATAAGTAGTTGACTTCTGGATCTATACACGAGAGGCAATTACATACAATAAGTCAATGTATTAATACAGACTTCAGCGAATTCAAAGTTACAGAAAGAGCAAAATGTCTTGTGTGTGTGTTTACAGGATGCCAATAAAGTGAAACCACCTATTTATTGCTAGCAAGTTTTACCTTTGCTTCAGTATCAATATTTAAATTTTTGCAGGAAATAAAGGGAAAGTAAACACATGTCATCTGATCATCTTTCAAGTGATTCCTAAAAAACCCGAAAAGACAATCAAACAAGAAATTAAAGCTCCTTTTAACACTTTCGCCTTCATCAGAAAGACAAATTAAGGTACTTAAACATCAGTCTCTTGGGAAACTGCTGAAGCTGCAGAGAAAACTAATTGGCTGGCAACAATTTGCATCTAACTATTAAATATTAATAAGGTTAATGTTTTGTCAGGTTTAACCAGGAGTGACTATATAGCAACTATCTAAATGCTTTGTGGAAACAAGGTACAATGTAAAATGCTGTGTCCAGCAACACACTCTTGTAATTCTAGTCTGTCGGGTCCAGCAAAAGCCACAGAGAGAAAGAGGAAAAAAGGACAGAAGCTCCCCCTGTATCTGCTTCATAACCCCCTTACAGCAGCTTAGAGTTCATTGAGCCACTCAAAGCAATGAGAGCAGTGCTGGCACTGTAGCCTGGTGGTGATGTTAATAATTTCTCCATGCCCAAACCATTCCATGCCCAAACCGTTCCACGGTGGCCTTTCTGCCTAATTCCCATCACAGCTTGGAAGGCAGCAACAGGGGATGCAGTGCAGAGGCTGTGTGCCAGCTGCCTGGGTGTGCCTGGGAGCTTGTCCCACTCTTGGTACAGAGCTTGCAGAGAAAGGCTCCAAGCCTACTTATTCCCTTTCACATGGACATTTTGCTTCCCCTTAAAGAGCAGAATGAAAGAGACGCATCATGGCACTTGTTAAGGATTTTTAAGGGTCAACAATCTAGTCTCACGTGCAAAGTGAGAACGTTACATACAATGTGTATCTTGACCACTCATTTAGTCCAAAAGTAGCATTTCCACAGCAAAGCCACACCATTTTGCTGGCCCATACATGTTCAAGAATGCTTTTCGTACCAGGAGGGAGGACATTTCTACAGAAGCACATAAGTCACAGGAGGACTTATTGCAGCAGCAACAGATGAGCACAGACTACTTCTGTACTCCATCCTGCACGCTTACAACAAACATGTGCTTTCCAGCTATCCCAGGCTTAAAAATGTTATAAAAACGATTTACATTTTAAGTCCAGGCTAATTGTGGCATGAAAAGCATCCCTCAAAGGCAATCAATAAAAGGATTGAGCCTAGCATAGGCTAATTTTTTTATTTATTATTTCTCTCCTTCCCACCCAGGGTAACCAGGCAGTAGATGCGCGGATGTTCCAGAAACCCCACAGTACTCCAGGTTCCACTTCCTCACAGACAGTCATTCCCATGAAAGCAATGACTTCCAAGCCTCATACATCAAGGCAGATGCCACCATGCTATCAGGCTGCCTCTCCGAGACTACCAGGATCCACGTGGGAAAAGGGGGTCTACAGCAGCAGCAGCTTCAGGCAGCCAAGCATGAGATAACCTGTCATTGCCGAGTAGCTTGTGCAAAATAAAGCAAGTATTATTAACAGTAAGAACTATGTTTCCAAAGGTGTTCCATGAAAGCTTTTAACAGTGCATGCTTCTCCTTTTCCATGTAGTTCTGCCACCTGAATTGATGATAGGGTAGCAAGCAAGCGACCCAATAAATTGGACAGGCATCAGCACAGATAATTTAAGACAAAACTTGTATTATTGCCAGAGTGAAAACAGCAATGCAGAGTTTCCTTCAACCTTCCTTCAGGTAGGGGAAAACCTATGTGGTCTGTAGTGTTATAGGCATTGTAATTCTGGTTCAGAAGTGACAGTCTCTTCCTGACAGTATTCTTGTGCCTAAAAATTGGCATAAATTAAAGTGCATTTTTAAAAGGCTGTTTTTTTAACATAAAAGAAAACAAAACATAAGAGTCAGCCATCTGAAGAGCAAGGTCAGAAGATACCTGCTAAAATACATTTTCCTTTCCATCCAATCTTGCCCCAGAGCATAGGAAGAAGTCTCATTGCTCTCTACAGCTCTCTGAGGAGGGGAAATGGAGAGGGAGGTGCTGATGGAGTGCGTCCAGAGGAGGGCCACAAAAATGATTAGGGGGCTGGAGCATCTCTGTTATGAGGACAGGTTGAGGGAGCTTGGGTTTTTCAGCCTGGGGAAGAGAAGGATCCGAGAAGACTTAATAGCAGCCTTCCAGTATCTGAAGGGGGCCTACAGGAAGGCTGCGGGGAGTCTGTTTACAAAGGCCTGTAGTGATGAGGGGCAATGGCTTTAAGTTGGAGAACAGCAGGTTTAGATGGGATATAGGAACAAGTTCTTTGCTCTGAGGGTGGTGAAACACAGGAACAGGTTGCCCAGGGAGGTGGTCGAGGCCCCTTCCCTGGAGATATTCAAGGTGAGGCTTGATGAGGCCCTGGGCAACCAGGTCTAGTTGGGGGTGTCCCTGTGACTGCAAGGAGGTCAGACTAGATGACCTTTGGAGGTCCCTTCTGGCCAGGATGATTCTATGATTCTGTGATCTCTTCTCCCTTGGATCCAGTGATAGGATGCATGTGAACAGTTCAAAGCTGGGCCAGGGGAGGTTAAAACTGGACATGAGGAATCATTTCTTTATTGAGAGGATGGTCAAACACCAGAAAGGGCTTCCTAGATAGGTGCTTGATGCCCCAGACCTGTCAGTGCTTAAGAGGCACTTGGACAATGCCCCTAACAACATGCTTTACCTTTTGGTCAGCCCTGTATTGGTCTAGCAGTTGGGTGAGATGATCACATGCAAAAGCTCCTGATACCCATTAGGTATGCCATGGGCTGCTGTGTGTGAGCAGCTGCATCCACTAAGAGCAGTGTATTTCTGTTTGGGAGTCTCTTGACAGAAGCAGATAAATATGCACCGAGCATCAAGTGAGCACAGTGACTCTGATGCTTCTAGGGAGGATCAGACCCACTGCTCCTGTGTAGACCATCTGTGTATCTGTGAGCCCATGCTGACGAAAGACAGACAAATGTGTGTTTCAAGTAATTTGCCTTTCTAGGATTTTCATGAGTGGCTGCATATATTTAATCGTCCAGATTTTTCTTTCAGAGAATAATTAATGAGTGTATATTCATCTGTAACATAGAGAGAATCAGTTCTTAATAGTGCCTCCGAAAAAGAGCACATTTCAACAGAAGAACGACATTGAATGTTGTGCAGATTTATTTTGTGCTTTGTCATACTTGCGAGAGGCCAGTGAAGCCAAAGAGTGTGGTCAAAGGTTATTGGTATTACTGTGAGATTAGTTTGCCCTGCAGATTTTTAATAACACTGGGGGCAATCTTATCTGTAAGATATCACAGCTTTTGTAATAGAGAAAAATCAAGAATTTCCTTTGTAAATCAGCTAGACAGAGTACCAGAGCTTCTCTATGAAACTGAACACAGTAAAATAGCTAAACATGCCTATATTCAGAGTATTCTCCCTAACTCAGGAAACATGATCTAGGAAACTGAAATTTTTTTTATCCAGGCTTAATTTAGTCTACAGTGCCTGCTCTGTTTTAAACTTCGCTTCACAATGGTCCTTTCAGCCCAGGTAGTTTGTAAGGCCATTTACTCTTTGCATATGTTGAAGGAAGGCAGATAAGAATGAAAATAGAAAATCAAACAGTTCTTGAAAGAAAAGAAAATTTCTCAAGGGGACAGTTGATATTTCCAATAAGAAAGGCATCAGAAACCATAAAAGACTCTGTCTCAAGAGCTTTGTTCTAATTGGGCAAAGCGTTTCTACAGTATAGCTGGTTCGGAGATATCAGGGCTTGATACATACTTGGGACTGAATGACTGAAGACGACATGGGGAGATTCAGCCTGCATGGAGAGAAGTCACTTGTAAAAAGATGTAGCTTTGCAAAGTGAGGAAGGATGCACCACTGGGAAGGATGGGCAAAGACACCCTCCCTCCATCTGAAGATCCCCTCCACATGTATAATCACCACCTCCCTCACAGCCATAGGATCTGGAGACCTCACTTACCATGGGGAAAAGAAGAAAAAGGATAACACAAAAGGTAAGAAGGCACCCATCACCCCCCCTTTGGCCTGTAGATGTAGCACACCAAGTGAAGAAAAAAACTTCAATGCCTGGAGTGGCTGGAAAACCATGATAACACATTGGATGCATCTAGAAATGAACCTTGAAAAGCTACAAGCAAGAATTGTAGGCACAGAGCAGCGTCAGATGAATTGGTACTTTGTAAACTATGACTACAAGTCTTGCCCTGCTTCATTGGACACTATGAAAGCTAAGGTAGACCAGGTTCGCAGAGCCATTGTATGGCAACATAAAAGAAACCTACTTACAAAAGGAATGCAGATAAATTATTAGGCAAAAGAGAAGGGGGACATGCTTTGATTCCACAAAAATGATTCCCAGTTATGCACATATTCGGTCAGAGAAAACTCAAACAGGATATAGTTATTGATGGTATAAATAATAAACGAAGCTGGGTCCAGTCCAAGTTCTGGGACTAAAAAAGCAGTACGTGCTTTGAACTGCGACGGCCTAGTTAAGGAATTCTGTATATAATGCTTAGCACATGGATGTTATGATGCATATATTGCTCCACAAGTGTATTGAAGAACACTGGTCATGTTGTCTCTCAGTTACTAGGCCAAAGCTATTCACACAAAGTTAAATAAGTCCCATGATAATGCCAGTGTACTCTCCCTAGCTACTTGGAAGGAAGAATTCAGTCAGGACACAGCTTCAAGAAGAACAAATGTAGAGCCCCAAGCTTAAGAGAAAAAACAATGCTTGATCAAGGGAGAACATGGCAAGAAATAGAGAGGCTCAAGAATGGCTATGAAACCCAGAATCTAGAACAGGATCTCATGAATCTGACTATAGGGTACATGCTTCAGCAGAACAGGATGTATCTTTCCAGTCCTCTGCTAACATTAACTGTGTTATACTCCTGAGAAATTAGCAAGTGCAGCTTTCCACTGTAAGCAGAGAAATTAAATTGCTTCCCAAGGCAAGTGTCTGACAATAGAGCAGGGATTCAGGAAACTCCTGGCTCTGTGTCCTGTGATCATTTCAACTAATTACTCACTTTCTTATGCAATTACTGCAGAGGGGAAAAAGAAGAAGTCTCAGCGTTCAGTTAAATTTTGTTTCAAATGCTATGTCTGCTTAAAAAACAATTAAGTGCAACAGAAGGCAGGAATCTCTTGGAAATACAGGAGGAAAAGAGATCAATATTTGGCATAACCAATTCTATAGATATTACATCAAGAAAAATGATCCTGAAATGGAACTGATAGAGACAATTTTTTTCTTGTCTGGTCAGCACCCAAGTCTCAGTTCTTTGTACACTTGAACCTCACATATTACATAGGCAGCCAGAACATCTTTCAATAGACTTGAATGCCAATCTTTTACTCTGGAGAAGCATGTTCTTACATTTAAAACTACTACTCCTCTAGTTCATTTGGAAACTGAGGTGCCTTTTTGGCAACTAAATTACTGTGGGACAGATCTACTCAGGCATCTTGTCGAGAGCTTAATGTCTGAAGAGAAAAAGTTGAGCAAAGAGCTCGGAATGGAAAATACTCCTTGGTCTTCTGTACTTTTATGCCATTACAGTGGGGACTCTAATTTTACTATATACAGGATGAAACTATGAGAAATGAAGTCATTATTTCTTCTTTGTCCCTACATATCACACTGCAAAGTGGGGTGTTGTTAGGATTTATTTATCTCCCAAGCAGAACTGGAGAATTGGAATGTTCAGCACAAACTTAATCAACAAACAGAAGCTCATGCTGCTGATTGAGCATCTCTCCCCATTTCCATGCCATAAAGCCACATCTTCGTTTAAAATCAAAGCAAATAAAGTTATTCTTACAAAATCTGACTATTAATACAAAAAAGAAAACTAACAAAATCTATGTTTACTAACAGCAGTTGGCAAAATCTAGCCTTAAAATGTTCAGAGAACTAAGATCAGTTTGTAAAGGAGGGGAAAAAAATTGTCAGTCTTGTAAACATCCAGTATGTATCATATTCACCAGCCTTTCCAGACCCTTTTAACAGATAACTATGAAGCAAAAATAATCCTAAAAAAAGAGATGATACATGAGTTCACATAAGTGTTAACTGGGCAGACAATTACTAACCCTAAAAAATATTGATGCTTAAAAATAATGTTAAAAAAAATCTCATTTTTACAAATTTAGTAAAGCATGGGTTTGTTTGATTTTTTTTTCATAAAAAATTATTGTAGGTCCTTTAAGAGATCTAAAAGAGAAATCGTATTATCATTTGAGAAATAAAATTATATAGAGTTTATTTATTGCACAGCAAAAACTCCAATTTTAACCAAAGCTCAAAATAACAGAAGAACAAGAAGAAAAATTCTGTTCTGTTTACCAGAGAAACTGAATGTACCCAAGGGAAGGCTGGAGCCGGACATACACGCCCCCACCTGTTAGACTCCCTGCAGCACTGGCACGCTCCCCCACATCACCCCCGCAATGTTTCTGTGCCCTGAAAGAATACCACTTTATGGACATTGTACAAAACCTGGGGAACAAACAGGTTGGACTAATTCATCTGCAAATGGTCATTGATTAAGTGTCTACACAAAACACTGACTGATTTAAAAGTGAGGAGCAGTCACAGACAGGAACATTCTATCGCCTTATTGCTTTTAAGAAATACTCCTGTAATACATTTCTGAGCACAGCTGCTACTGGAAAAATGAATTGAAGGAGAACTGGTTTGACCCAAAAGCTACTTATAGCCACCAGTGGTATATCACACAACAAACAAATCAGGTTCTGTGATATAGCTGCAGAAAAGATGCTTACGTGTAACCAGCGAGCCTGAAAAATAGAAACTACACAAGGGTACCATGAGAACACAACCCAGACGGCAACAGAAATCCTTTTTCTTCAAGATATTGAATTGCAGAGATGAGTTAAGTAAAGTTGGAACTGTGTTTCTGTATCTATACTTGCACTATTCCCACAGAGATACAAAACAAGTGTCTTCAAGCAATCTATATTTGCCCATATAAAAGTAATTTTACAGTCCTGAGCCCTCTAAGAAGAAGATGACAAAAAAAATCAGAGAAAACATCTAAAAGAACAAGAAAAAAAATATTTTGGAGGACATGAAGAAACACTAAGAATCCTTAGGGAGATGTGTTTATTTCTGCTTGAACTCCAAAAACATCACTATAGAACATATTTTGCCCCACTGACAGCAACAGGTGATAGTGTTGAACGGAAGTATAAATGTTTAGTCATCTATACAGTCTGTAAAATACTATACTAAACCCTGTCTCAGGTTTACGTGTCTTAACAGCACTGTGCACACACAGAGATGGAGAAACTTCCAGAGACTGCAACTAGAGACTGCAATTAGTTTCATTACCACTTGGAGAGCAATCGGAGGTATGGGGCATAGAGGCTCTTTTGTGTATTCAGCGCAACTCGGCTGAGCCAGACACAATTTGGTGCAAACTCTTTCAGTACCGCTTGCTAAATTCCCCCTACACAAAAGATTAATTCTTGAAATTGGAAGAATGGCTGGACTCCTGCTTTTGGGGAGTGACATGAGTGACAAGGAAAGTGGCTGGTGAAGGTCACATTCCCTTGAAAAGTGAATGCGCCTCACTTCTCTAATAGCAGAGAAAAAAACATGCTGCTTATTTTGCTTTCCCAACATCAGGGAGTATTTGATCTTATCAGCTTCCCAGAGACAAAACCAGGCATCTTATTGGCCTCGGTCTCAAAAGAGATGAAAATATAACCCGCCTCTGCATGGTGTCCCATATCACCATATAAACTCAGCGTCTTTGAGTGGCTCGGTCTCTCTGCAACAGGAAATATGCTAAGAAGCATTATCAACAGGAAAGAGGATCACAAGCTTTAAAGCATGATTAAACAGGATAACAATTCCTCAAAGATACTAGATTACATGAATATTCATCAGTGATTACGCCCAGTGTAAACTCAGATTCACATAAATTATAATGAAAAGGAGCCTAGCCAGTGACTGCTTTTTCTTGAGACAGAAAATCAACCACCCTTACAAAAAGGAAACTCAAAGACAAGCAAGGGGGAAAGAAAAGTGAGGAGTAAAACCAGGAAACCCTTGAGGGTTAAAAGCGGGATGCACATGGCAACCCAGGCAGATCTACCGGGCATGATCTATGGTCACATTAAGTTCTCAAAATTGAACCAAACCATGACAAGCACGATGACCAACACAAGGTCATTAATCAAAAAAATAACTTCTTCAGCAATAGTTTTCACCAAGGTGGCTTATAGAGTTCACTTTTCTATCTGCTTTCCTTACTGCTATGCCCCCCAAAAAAACTGGGTCTCCTTTCAGATATTTGTCTGTACTTCCCTGATCTTTCACAGTTCATTAAACATTTTTGCAAAGTAAAATCCTATTTGCTGTTTTTTTTAATTGCCATGCAATCCCAATATAATTCATTATCCTGCTGAATATAGTTTTTATTATATTTTCAAAATATTCCAGCGTTATAAAGTGGGGGGAAAGAAAAGTAAATGATTAGTGACTCCCACGAGCTCATGTTCCTTAGGCATAATGTAAACTCAGCACTGGGAGTCATGAACCCCAGGCTTCTGTTCTTGCTTCAAACAGTTGCTTGCTCTATGCCTTTGTGGAAGTGAAAGCTTTCTATTTTGCTTTCCCTATTTGTGAAACAGATATTTCCTTTACCCCCTTATTTTATCCCAGGAGGTTTGAAAGGACTCACCATTCAGCATCAAACTTTGCTACAATTACTCACACTCCACTTTGATCCCCAAAGCAGTCAACAATCTAGCAATAAGGACTTCTGTTTGAGATCCAGAATTTGAAGGTACACAGGACAGGAGCTTGGAGCTACAGCAGATGTGTGCAGGTGACTGTTGACCACACACATTTAACATGCACAGTTGTGAGCTGGTGCAAATAGACTCTTTGCATAAACTTTGAGGTAGGACAAGTAGGTGGAGGCAGAGCCACAGAATCACAGAATGATATGGGGTTGGAAGGGACACCTGGTGAGATCATCCAGTCCAACCCCCTGCCAAAGCAGGTCCTCCTATAGAAGGTTACACAGGAGTCACTGAGTTCAGCCTAAGAATATATTGAATAGACTGCAAAGAACATTTGTCATCTTGGTTACTTTTTATATTCTGCTCTTGTGTGCTTGAATTTTATTCTTCATATAGATTTTCACAATAATATTCTTTTGGTGTCATAGAAACAGCCTTACATTTGCCGATACATTTTAAGAAATGGCATCAAAGCGCACAGACAGATTCAAGAGAAAAGGGTACAACAGTTCTGACTTGTACATTTTTATGTTCTAATGGTCAGAAGAAACAAATTGTCTCCAATCATATTTGAAGTGCAATATACTAAGTTGTTGTTATTGTGGCTACTGTGGATTTTATATTGACAAAATGCTATGTAGAAATAGTTCCACTTGGAGACAAAGAGAAGTCATGTAGAAATTAAAGTCCATATAGGAATGAATACTGTAACTGCAACATTACTCATTTACATTGCTCCATGGAGCTCCATTGGCAAATTCCTGCAATAAACTTACAGCAGCTGATGTCGATAGGTTTTGAGTATATTGAGATGATTACATGGGTAGTTTTCTGCTTATAAATAAAACTAGTTCACATTTATAGTAAATGTACAGCTATAGCACATGCATTGATTGATTTTGTTTACCTCTCCAAATGCAAATGTATCGTGTTATTCTTAAGCTCACCATAACTGCTTGGAGAGTGACCGTTTCGATGGGCAGAGATGATATTACCACCTAATTACATCAAAATGTACTTTTTTTTGCAACACAAGATTTGTTGATGATTCTGTGTCACTGCTGCTTGGTGCTCTCATGCAGAGATGTTGCACCATGACAGGTAAAACTGCAAAGCAACACCAGACCATCATTATTACTGCCTCATCATGTCACTAATTTAATTTCCTTCAGTACGGCCTCTATTTCTTCTTACCAGATAACAAAAAGGAGGAATAGTATTTCTTTGTCCCTTGCCTGACTGCAGGAGGGAGTGTCTTCATGAGATCTGCTCTAGTCCCTAATCATTTCCCTTAACAATTGCAATTTATCATGGAGGCATAAATTTGAAAGCACCACAAGGGGTGGGATGCAAAGCCTTTGCTCTCTCTTCCTGAATTCAGATGCAAAAGGAGCTGGAAGCAGATCCAGGTAGGCTGAGAAAGTTATAGATGAGAGGGTGAAACCGCTCTACATGAAATGAGCATCACAAGTAACCCCGAGGTCCTACTGAATTCTGTAGGACTTCTATGTACAAATACAAATGCCTTCATGGCCTTGGGCCTGTCCATTTGAGCACAGTGAAATCACTCCAGACAACGTTCAAGGCAGATTGCCTATGAGGAAGAGGACAAGAAGACAGTAGCTGCTCCACGCACATGGTTGGGTCTGGAGTGACCATGCAGCTGAGCAGCCATTCCTCTCTCTTCCCTCCCTGTATCAGAGATGAACTTATCTATGAGACAGACTAATAAATTCAAAGGACAGTAATTCACTGCAGTGGGTCAAGCTTTGCTTTCATTTTAACCCATGGTACCTCTGTAATTTTGATGAGCTTCCAAGGACTTCACTGAGAGCAAAATCACATCCAGTACACCTCTTGTAATGGTCTCCTCACACATCTATTTTCTGCACTTTTGTGTGAGCAGTGCACTGATATTTGTATGTGAATAACAGTAACAATCAGGAATGGTTTGCAGTGCCAGTAAGTGCATAGAAAATTAATATGGACCTTTGATCTTTACCAAATCCTACCCCTTAAGTGTAAAATTAGGAGGTCTAAGAAGCTGAATTCACTGCTGGAATAGCCTTATGAATATTTGTCTCATGATGGGTGTTATTTAGACCAAAAAGCACTCCTGAAAATAGTTTCAGAACAAATTGTTGCAATCTGAACTCCCAATAGCTCTTATTGCTACAAAGAGGTAGTGAAAGGTAAAAAGCATAAGAAAGAGGTAATCGTAAGGTGACTTTCAATTCAAGTATGCTTTAAAAGGAGCAGGTCTGTCCCAAACCAAAAATTTAGCTGCAGCTTATAGCAACCAGATTTTCAGTCCACTGATTTAAAAGCTACCCTTGCAAACCCTTTAAGAGAGATTCAGTCACAAACAAGTAGTCTCATGGCATTATCTTAGGAAAGAGGCAAGACTGACTGAAAGCACTAAGAACACTGAAAGAGCAAAGATCTAAACTAAACAGACACATCGGGACTTTGACTTTCCCAGACATCACTCTTTTGGAATCAAAGACCCCCAAATCCTGCCAAGATGGAATACTTGCAGCTTGCATCCTAATGAAGAAAATACTAGGTATAAACTATTTTTTTTTATTTTTTTTTTCCAAAGTGGCACAATCTCAAAAGTCAGTGATGAGCACAGTACAAAAACAACCAACCACTCCCAAAAACTATGACCACAGAAGTGGAAAACAAGACGACAACATACACTGTCATGCCCCTCTCCTCCCCATTGAAACATTACAGATACGAATGGTTTGGAACAAAGTGATGACCTATGGACAGCAGCAGATGAGGATGCATGAAGAAGCGACTAATTGGAGTACAAATACTTACATTAAGAAGACATCACAATGAGACTGCACAAGAGGAACATCAGTATCCTGATCAAGAGATATAATGGGAGACAATAAGCAGGAATATGTCAATAGAGAGCAGAATTAGAGGGTCACTGCAAGAGAGAATGCAGAGATTTTTATTTTTTTTTTTCATTCTCAGTATTTAGAAGAACTCAACCAAAAAACATCAACTCACCAAACCGATATCACCAATGCAGTGCATTGCAAAGTATCGGTGAGACATGAATGCACCAAAATTCCAGGTCACGTAAATATATTTTTTCCCAACCTGAACGTCAGTCAACACACAGCAATCTCAGCTACAAATTAATACAGTTGTTCAGACTGGAAACAGAATCAAGAAGGATCGTTCTCTCTTGCAATAGGGTTTCTTTCAACAGTTCGGCTTAAAGTGAGAATAGAAAAAAAGCCATGTTGATGCAGGTGTAGATGCAGGTGATGCTAATACAACAGAAACTGGCAGTAAGATATCCAAAACTGTTAGACGGTATGTAGCAATGAGAGGAAGAGCAGTATTACATCAATCTGAATTTAGTCCTAAGGGTTAAAATCAAGGTCTACAATAATAACTGAATTCTCTATCTCTTCTATGATAAGTTTCAGAGATGCATTTGATGACATTGATTGACAGGTGATGAAAAATGCCATTAAAACTCACTCAAAAAGTTCTGCTCTCTAAGACTGATAAAACCTGATACGATCAAGGCATCTTTAATAAAACCACTCAAACTCAAAGCCAGGGGTGTCCCTGAACCTCCGGCTAAATTGCCTTTAATGATGATAATTGTCTTTAACAAAGGTGAGAGGTTTTAAGAAAAGCTCTCAGCACATTTTGGTAGAATAAAAGACTGAATATGGTTAAATTTTATTAAGTGTGGCATTACCAGCAATTGCAGCACGTATTTCTAAAATGGAAACCACAGTCCTTCAGACAGGCAAGACAAAAAGTCATGTTAAAATGGAAATTTGCCTCCTTCAAAGATTAGTGGTTCAAAAACATAATGATATATTGGAAAGTAAAACAGAACCTATGGAGCTGAGCTCCTTATTGGTTGTTGTGAAGATGTTGTCTACGTCCTGCTAGAGAAACAAATGAAAGGCTGACATCAATGTCCTGGTCTGGGAAACTATGCAAGCTGTTCTATAACGCTAAACCAAGCCCAGTCTGTCATTTTATTCTTTCCAAAGGAGCAAGCCAAAACCAAGGGAAACAGAAGATGACAAAGACTTACCATAAGGTTGTCATTGTGCCTTTTGATTTCATTTAATCACTGGCAATTTTACCACATTTCCTTAAGTGCAGGTGTAAAATCAAATTTAGCTCCAAATTACTAGGTAGCCAGCACCAGTGATTTCACTGAGCATGAGTCATAGCATGCCTTGAACAGGTTATTGTTCTTGCATTTAAAAAAGAATCAGCAGTCTTAATTCCTTGTTGCCTTACATAGGGCATAATTATTTGTACCAGGGTAGAGTGAGGGCCAAATGGTTTTACACCCAGCATTAAGGCTTAACAGCCATTCCTGACGTTAGGGTTTCCCTGCCATGCTGACACTCACTAAGGTGATGCCAGCTGCTCCCATCCTATACTACTTTGTAAAGGTTTGGTAGGGATTGAAAAGCCAAAAGGTTTGAGAAGTCACTCTCTGGTTCATGCCTTCTCAAAGCAAAAAGCTGGGAGACACTGGAAGAAAAGAGATGTTGAGGAGGTAGCCAGACCTCCACGTGTATTTTGTGTACTGTCTGTTCCCTGCAGCAAGAAAAAGAATGACACACACCTGTAAATTTAAGCCCAGACAAAGAGATAAATTTCTTCCTGTTTGCTTACTTTATTAGCTGAGATTAAGAGTCTGACTTGCTGAGGGCATGGATGCAATACTAACAGAAGTTTCATCCTATGATTCTGTGATTTAATTTCACCCTCCTATTTCTCAACACTTAATACATAGATACATTTTAGAATTATAAACTGGTTTGGGCTGGAGGGGACCTTAAAGATCATCTTATTCTACTCCCCCTGCCATGGCCAGAGACAGCTCCCACCAGACCAGTTTGCTTAAAGCTCCATCCAGCCTGGCTTTGAATACCTCCAGCAACGGGCCATCCACAGCTTCTCTGGACAACCTGTTCCAGTGCTTCGCCACCCTCACAATATAAAATTTCTTCTTAATATCTAATCTAAATTCCCTCTCTTTCAGTTCAAAACCATTACTCCTCATCCTACCACTACACTCCCTGATAAAGAATTCCTCCCCGTCTCTCCAGGGCCTGACCTTCCTTGTGAACTCCTGACATTGTACCATGGCTATTTAGCCTCAGCCTCTGCCATATCATGGGTAGGAAGTCTGAAATGCATTTCCCAAATGCAATTGGTCTGTCAGTTTCATTGGCTTTGCAAAAAGCCATTTATCTCTCCAGGCAAGGCTGACACAGTGTTTCTTGAGCAGTGTTTCTGTTTAATGTTCTCACTCACCAGCAGCCCCTTGGTGGCCTGGCATTAAGTTAAGAAGGAGTAATGGGACTGAAAAGTCCAGTCTGCAGCCAACATCCAGCATTTAAGACTGGAAGAAGCCAACTCCTACAAGTGTTCGTGCATCCAGGACACAACTAGTAGAGTCCTGGGGAAGGGAAAAAGAGAAATATGAAACTGCACAGGCAGAAGAACTGCATGGACATCTTGTTCACAGAGTGGGATAGAAAACTGAGGAACAAGTACAAACAAATTGCCAGATAGCTGGGCTTTTCTCACCACCATATTAACTGCCAAATTTGCAAAATTTCTATTTTAAAAATCCATCTCTGTGTTGAAGTTTCATTTTATGCATCTCCTCATTATGTAATGAGGCAAATGGACAGCAAATCATCTGAGTAAATTGCCACTGCTAACACTGCCACAAGTTGGGGATCCAACTCAAACACCGATGACCTTCCCCAGCTTTTACTAAAGTAACGCTCCGTCTGTTGTGCTGCACATCCAAGTTCCCAATACACTGAGCAGTACCCTTAGGCACCACTACCCTAAAAAGATTTCATTCCACGATCTCTAAAGTCACCTCTAGGCTGTCAAGCAACCTATCTGTAGAAGTAAGTTTATACACCTTCACCCTGTCTCTGTCTGTGTTTATGAAAGCCATTAATTTCAGCCATTCACCTTCCCTTGTTTTACAAAAAGCAGTACTGTCCTGGAGAAGGGGAAATCTGGTTAGAGCCCAAGAGAAAAATAGATAACCTGAAAGACCGTGAGAGGAGAAAAAGGGAAACAATATGTATTTGCAAAGATAACTGTCCCATGAGCTGATGATGCAAAAGGCTGCAGTCAGGCTGATTCCCCTTTTAATTCAACGTTTAAGGCCCTAGGACCTTCGCTGTTATTGATGTATGATCATATTGGACAATTCAAGGTACTAGTTAGCTCTTCAAACTTTTTCTTTAAATCCCACAAACTTTAAAACCTTCTTTATAGTTTATCCAACCAAAAGGGATTGCTTAACTTTCCCTAATTTAAAAAAAAATAAAATAGTCCTTTAAAGGAATTCAGTTTTGTTAATTGATAGCTGTGACCATGTGGTAATCCTAGTGTGAAAAGCAATCCAAATCCTTCTCTGTCTTCTCCAAGGCTCAGACATGCCCTACCAGTCAGATGAAGGCTTTCCAGATACGCACCGCTCAGTAACACAGTCACAGTTCATACAACAGCAAGCCCCAAATCCTGCCCCAGAGGTAAGCAGACACTTGGTTCAAGATGCTTTGTTCTGGCTGTCAAGCAGAGAAAATCTCTTCAGCTGACAGTTAATTGTTCATGTGCTGGCAGGGAAGGATCCACCGCAGACATTTTAAAAAAAATATTCTAGGAGAGAAAAAATTGAGATAATTGTGTGTTGTACACCATCCCCAACCCCCCATTTTCAAAATGAAATTAATTAGCTAGGAAGTGTTTCAGCTTCCCGTAAGGACCTGGACTACAGATATTAATGTAAAAAGGCACATATTCCTAAAACCTTGCTCCTGACTTCACATCTGGAGAGGTCAATGCACCCTAGTTACTCTATCTAAAGCTCAGAGTAATTCTCTCACCTCTTTTACATTGAATGGCCTTTATCCTCTATTTTCCAGATATACCACCAGTAGCTTCCACAAGTTTTTAGTCTCCTGTGGTCTGTTCATATATCCTTTTATCTCAGGGCTTACGTTTGCTCCTGAACACGACAACTTACTATGGATTGGGTGATAGTGTCCCAAGGCTGCAGAAAGCTTGTTTGCAAGGCAGTGGCTTCTCTGAAGTTAAATCCCACATCCAGAGACACTGTGGATGCTATTGCCCCGAGCTCTGTGCAGCCCAGGAGCCCAAGCTTAGGTAAGATGAGCAAAGACAGTACAAACTTACATTGTCTAATCTGTGACCTTCTGAGATAGTAGTAGTAATAATAAAATACCTGCAACCACACTTCTGTAACTTAAAATAAATAAATAAATAAAGGTTTGAATTAGCCCGTCATTACTGGGGGAGGAAAATCACTTTCTCTGTATGATTGCTGAATACTATCCCTCTTTTCCCGACTGTTGCTTGCAGGGGTAGGTACAAAGGGAAACGAAACAAAGCAGAAAAGCTGTCCCCAGGTTTTGGCTGCAGCTGTTTGAATTACTGGAGGCAAATAATTGAAAAGGTTTAATCCTGTGGCACCCGCCTCAGTGTAGGTGGAAGCAAAGAGAACTTTGGCATGTATGTAGTTTAAAGGGTGGGAGCATGCTGCAGATCCCCACTTGATGACTTCAAGGAGAGCAAAATACCCTTTCAGTTCATCTACTCTCTGAAATCATGCTGTGAACCGAGCAGAAAAAATCTAACTTCATAATGCATAAAAAATGTAAAAGCAAATGCCTTCTATAAAAAAAATCACATACAGGACCAGCATAACTGGGTGATGTCATTTATAAGGCTGATATTGCTTCACTTGCTTTGTTTTATTTCATTCAGCAGATGTTGTTTCTGTAGAAAGAAAATAACCAAGCTATTTTTACCATGGAGATAATATCTGACAATGATGACTTTTTCAATTATTTGTGTGAGGGTGGGGTTTCAGAGATGATGGATTTCAGAGCTGGTGACAAAAGCTCATAAACTGGAATATAGTCTTCTTTACTTTTCTTTAAAACAAACACGGTCTTGTGACCCACATCTACTATGAAAAAACTCACATAGAAAATTAATATGTTATTTGTGGAATGATTTTTTTTTTGAAAAAATAAAAAACCTCCCCCCAAACAAAACCAACAAAACCAGAAGCAAACAAACCCACTAGTTTTGATTTTTAAGCAGGATGCTGCCTCTGCCATCTCCACTACACAGGTTGTGTTGTTTCTTCTCCAACAACACCAAGCCTGCAGCAGTCAGACCCCAAAACTGCAAACCAAAACTGTTTTTTCTTATGCATTTGTATGAAGTTTGTAGCCATTTAGGAACTGCTTCAAGAACAGCCCAGCTGCATGTGCAGCCAGAAGCAGGGCATCTCAGCCGGACTGTCCCTCCATGTACATCACCCTCAGAGGCAGAGCTATTGAGTGGTCAGTCCTGCAGGCAGATGGCACCACCTTCACTTCTCCTCTTCGAGCTTGTTGCTGTGTCTTTCTTATTTCTTTGTTTCCTCAGTATTCTACAGGACTGTCGTCCAAATCTATGACAGGTCCTGGTTGTCCTTCTAGTCCAGAAGAAATTACCCTGGGGGTTTAGTACACATACCTATACACAGACTCCGGTAAGAAACATAGCCATTACAGAGTCCAAATGTTTTCCACCTTCTTCTGCTGAATACCAGTACTGGGTTTGCACGGCAAGGTTTTGGTAGCTGGAGGGTTACAGGGGTAGCTTTTGCAAGAAGCTGCTGAAAGCTTCCCCCACGTTCCATAGAGCCAAAACCAGACAGCTCCAAGACAGACTCACCACTGGCCAAGGCTGAGCCCATCAGTGATGGTGGTAGTGCCTTTAGGACAACATAGTTAAGAAGGGGGGGAAACTACAACAGAAAACTGCAGCTAAAGAAAGGATTGAGAATATGTGAGAGCAACAACTCTGCAGACACCAAGGTCATTGAAGAAAGAGGGGGAGGAAGTACTCTAGGCACCAGAAGAAGAGATTCCCCTGCAGACCCTGCTGAAGACCANAAGCCAGACAGCTCCAAGACAGACTCACCACTGGCCAAGGCTGAGCCCATCAGTGATGGTGGTAGTGCCTTTAGGACAACATAGTTAAGAAGGGGGGAAACTACAACAGAAAACTGCAGCTAAAGAAAGGATTGAGAATATGTGAGAGCAACAACTCTGCAGACACCAAGGTCATTGAAGAAAGAGGGGGAGGAAGTACTCTAGGCACCAGAAGAAGAGATTCCCCTGCAGACCCTGCTGAAGACCATGGTGAGGCAGGCTGTCCCCATGCAGCCCATGGAGGTCTACAGCAGAGCAGAGATCCACCTGCAGCCTGTGCAGGTGGATGTCCCATGGACAGCACGTTCCTGGCAGGACCTGTGGCCCCACGGAGAAAGAAGCCCATGCTGGAGCAGATTTGCCCGCAGGACTTGTGACCTCATGGGGGACCCACACTGGAGCAGTTTGATCCTGAAGGACTGTACCCTGTAGAAAGGTCCCACACTGGAGCGGGNTACTCTGATTTGACTGTTAATAAATTAAATTAATTTCCTTGAGTCGAGTCTGTTTTGCCCATGACAGTAATTGCTGAGTGATATCCCTGTCCTTACCTCAACCCATGAGCCTTTTGTTGTATTTTCTCTCCGAGATCCAGCTGAGGAGGGGAGTAACAGAGCAGCTTCAGTGGGCATTCGGCATCTAGCTAGGGCCATTCCACCACAAAAGCTTGTTCCTCTGTGGATTAGCATTCACGTGCATCTGTTCTTAGGTTTGTATTTTAGTGAATTACTGTGAAAGTGGTTCTGAAGCCAAATCAAAGTTGCCAAAGTACATTATTCGTATTTGCCCATTTTCTAATACATGCAGATTCCAGAGAGAGTCCTAAAATCTTACAATGATCATATTAATGACAAGCAATTAGGAGCTACATTATTCAAGATATCTAAAGTGTTGATTCTCATTAAAGCTAGAATGACCTCAGCTGAAAGATCAAGGTGGTTAGAGACTATGTTTGTATTTTCTTTCCAGAAAGTTGAGCATTTGAAAGTATTAAAGCGTAATATCACAGTAATACTAATAAAACCATGATTAGAATATTAAAAATAAAGTAACAATTGTAGTAGAACAGGAACCACATCTATTTAGGGTGTTAAAATCTCACATCCAGCCACAGCACAAATAGGGAAAAAAGACTAACCCTTAGTCAGGAATTCAATTGCTAGTTATTCCATTTCACAATCTCATTTAGGAGGACAAATTGGCTGAAAAAGCATTAGCTATCTCTGCAAAAGTTACTTTGTAGAAAGGTACCATCTCCTGTTCCTTTTTGAAGGATGTAATATGTTAAATAGCTTGCAAAATGAAAAGACATGGGGATAACCATCTATTTCTTGCAAAAGACACAGAAAATCATTTGTACAAAATGAACCTGGAATTTTTTCATCAGCTTTGGGTAATAAGCAAAGTATATTTCAGATTTCATCCATGCTATCAGCAAAACATCACAGGCAGAGCGAAAAAAAAGTTGTATATCCTGTAACTCCTCTTCCCCAGAGATGCCGTTTTACAAGATTCTTGTTCAACCACTATTTATGAGCTTCCTTTTTGCCACACGTATGTTGTGTAGACTGATGCTCCATCTTTCCACAAGAACAGAAACAAACAAATAAAAAAAAGTAAACAGCAGCTGCAGGCACCAATACAGCATTTACTGAAGTGTGATGCCTGAATCTAGTCAAAGCACCTCAGCTGTGGGAGTTTACAAACTCCTCTTACTGACAGGCAACGAGTGAGAACCTCCTTAGGATGCACCTTGGTTCAGAGAGGGAAACATTTTGCTTACCCTGAAATTTGATAATAAACCCAATTAATTCAACATACCTTTAGAGACTTGACTAAGAAGTCAAAGTTAAAAAACCCTCTGCTGTTTATCCAGTGTCTACTCTAGTGTAAACTGTCCTCTAGAGCAGAGTGTCTCCTTCCAAATGGACCTTATAGTAGCTATGGTCCTAACCTAGGCTTCTTGATTTACTTGAAGATGGTCAGAAGAATCCAGGAAATTCTAAACTCATCCTGAATTATGTTGGTAACATTTTACCAAGTCTTTAAACAGAATCAGAAATTGAATTGGTAGTTCTTTCCTCGTACAGAAAGTGTAGCAAGGGTAAAAATTAGCTCATAATATGATGAAAATAATATTTTTCTTCATTATATTTGCTCCTATCAGTCAGACTGAGCTGCTGAGTAAGAAATGTTGCCATTGCTGGCACTGCTAAACCCACTTAGGCTGGGACAGTGAGCTGCCTTTTGTCCTCAAAGAATTTAGAAGTTAAGTTCCAACTCATCAAACCTCTTTCATTGGTAAAGCAGAAGAGATTGGCAGTTCAAACTGAATTTCAGAACTGGAACCGAATTTGGAGAATCAAAAGTTAATATGCTTAGTTAAATAGTTATTTTTTTTTTTAAATAAAATGTTAAAGTTTTAAACAATTCTGGGAGATAGTGAAAAACAATAGCAGAGAGTTAAGATAGTAACCTACAGATTAGATCAGCTTTAAGAAATATAGATAACTCTGTCTTACCGCCGAGTAGTCCAAAATTCTTTAATGCAGACATTTCAGTGCATTATTAAACTTCTCACTTAAAACACCAGTATTTCACATAGAAGTTTTCCTTATCTTTGGTTACGTATGCTCTGGGTATTGTTCAGAAAAAGAAAAAAAAAAAAAAAAAAGAGGGTTTCCCCCCTTCTTTACACTCTCTTATAAAGAAAATCAGAGCTGGAAAGGGGTTTGAAAGAAAACCAAACCTAATGGCATATCTGTTACAAGGTCTGACTCATAGCAACAGTTATTTGAATGGAGTTGCCTTTCAGCCTAGCTTACAGCTTACCATTTTAAACAATAGACTATTTAAAATGTTGCTTACTTTATAACTGTAGCGTAATTCCTTATTCTAAGCAAGATTCCATCTGTCATAAATACTAGGTAAATAACCGAAGTCACGTATGAATCTTGCTACTAATAGTCATCATTCCTAAATCTGTTCTGTGCTATTGATGGTAATCACCGTCAATGTACTTATCCAGCTAAAACAACTTGTATGAATTACAAAGTAAATCTTTAAAAGTAAGCTTCACAATATAATACAAACTGAAAAGTGGGGCAAATCACTGAGATAGTTTTATTTTTAAAACGGAAGAAACTACGGTCTTCAAAAGATGGAAAAAAGTATTATGAAAAGTGACTGTGCAAAAAGGTGTCATGGGTATCACCGTATTATTCAGTGAATCCAGAGCAGACGTGCTCCATTTGTAAAGAGGAAAAATCACTTCTATGTACCTCTGCTCGTAACTCAGGCCTCTGAGACCCAACCGCATCAATAAATGTTCTTCTGGCTGCCTCAGGTCTTCAGTGCAACACCAGAGCAATCCCACAAACTTCAATTTATGCCTTTCTGATACCTCCAAGTCCCCTGTTGTTTTCAGGGTGAACTTACCACAGGAAACAGTTCTGCTGACGATGTGTGAAATGGGACAGAGGGGTCTCCTTGCTCTCATTTAACGGTGTCGGCTTAGCGGGTCTAACAGGAGCAAAATGCAGTGAAAAATGGATTTTCACCACTGAAGTGAGCAGCTGTGACTCAGAACATATCAAAGCAACAGCCTTCTGGAGTTAGAAGGTATCGTTCCCACTGAGTCAACTTTGCTTATAAATCCTCGCTGCTCCTTTTCTGGACCAGGAACGTGGAATTACACACACTCTCCATAACAATTAGGCATGTTTGCACGAATAACCATCATGAATAAACCTTGAAATCACACACATTTGAAACAGAAATAACTTGAACAAATCCCCTCTACTGAGAAGATACAGTTAGTTCTGAATAAAGTATTTTTCTTCTGTTTATGTTATGGTCACATGTGAAATTCATTATGTGAAGCAGCACATATCTATAACTGGTGATGTAATAATTACGATCCAAATAACAAAAAAACCAAAAAAAACCAGAAAGCATGTTGCAGTAATATTCATGGCTTAAATCAGCAATTTGTTCTGTCTAATAGAGCAAGCAAAGTAGTATGAAACAGAATTAATGAAAAGTACTGCAAACTACACATTACAGAGACTTCCAGTAATTTTCTAACTGGTATAGGTTAGGAACTGAAACCCAAGAGCAGCAGGGCAATAAAGCAGATTTCATTTATATTTCTGTTTTCTTGGTCCTAGGCTACTCGAAGAGCTGGAAAGAGCCTGGTGTAACTAACAGCCTTGGGCTTTTTAGCATGCAACGGCCACCCAGTGCTATTGGAAAACTTTACAGAGCTGTGGGTTGTTTTCCCACAGAGTTTACAGTTGTCTTCTACAAAAGCTTTTGCAAGGGAATCTTCTTGAAGCTGAGGAAAAGAAAAAAAAAAAAAGCCTCAACGGCTCTGTAACATCTGTGGCATTTGTATGTGTTGTAAAGTAGATACAGAGAGGATGAGGATTTCACCCAAGTAGTCATTAAAAGAGGCTTTAATCCTACATTAAATTATTGCTAATGTTTGTAAAGAATTTCTTTCCTTACCTATAGAACAGTGCATCTTGAATTCTCTGTGAAGATCTTATTTTAATTTCATGAACATCTCTTCATAAAATTATAATGACCTAGGATTCAGACTTGAGGAACAATTGGCATTTTTCCCGTTGAGTAAAAACTAAGCTTGTATTGCTAAAGGTTCACAACCTTATTTCTACCAGAGCTTATCTACCAAATGGGTTAGTGTAGAAAGATCTTTATCTCTCTCCATAGACAATTACTATCAACATTTTCTAGATTTGATCTGTATAGTTCATTATTCACCACAGCAGTTTAAAGCTTTGCATTCCATCCAGGTTGTGTCTTCTTCTTTCATACAAGTAATAAGCATTTTTTAATACCATAATTTCTTGCAGTAAGTGCATTAATGCATTTTCATAGCCCATCTCAACCATCTGGGTGAACGAATACTGCCTCCAAATAAAACTCTCCAACTGAAAAGGCTCACAGCTGTTGTCTATATTCACCACTTGGGTTTCATTTTTACATGGCATATTTTTTCTGGTTAGCTACCATTTGAAAGGTGTTTTTGCTGATAAAAGGTGATAGAAGGTGTCCTGGGATTAGATCACTGCAGAAAAAAAGAAATAATTACTGCTGGGCTATGTGAGGATACAGGCCTTGCCGACAGAGCAAGGTCCAAGAAAGGCAATGTTAGACCTACAAAAGCACGTAATTCCTCTATGAAAGATTTCTCTTTACTCTAATTCTCAACACTGACTGATCCTAACGTGTTTTCTGTTGATACAAACACTACATAAATTACAGCTACCACAATCTATATTAATTTAAGAAGAGAGGCAATTCATTTGAAGACTACAAGGATCAGTTCAGTCCTACTTCTATTCTTTGGAAAGACATTTTATGAATGTACAAGATTAAAGACAAAGTAACCCTAGTGGGAAAGCTGCAAATTAGTTGAAACCTGAGCAAAGTTATTATGGCTCCCAGTTCAATCTTTTGGCTACTTTGGCCTATGCATGGATGAGTGTGCACAACCGATGCCACACATTCCAGTTTTTAAAGCTTCCACTGACATGCAACATTTTGGACGAACTTTGGAACATCTGAAGGGGTGGGAGAAGTCAATTTTTACAAGTATTATTTTCTTGCTTGAAATTTTACACCATTTAATCCTCAAACCTTTTGTTATTTTTCTGTAGCAAGTTTTTGCATTTTTGTATTTAAAATCTTTTCAATTTTTTGTTTCCATCATGAAGTTTTCTAGCCTCTTTTTAAACAAAGTTTTGAGGAGGGCAGTTTTGCCTTAAGTCCTTACATGGAACTGAATGATGAAAAACAGTGGGTTTTGTTTTTTGATGTACTCCACATTCCTAAGTTTTTTTGATGTTGACTTTTAATGCCTTCCACATAATTTGTTTATTTATTTTATTATATTCTAAAATGTGGCGTGAAATTTAAACCAGTAGTTAAACCAGTACTGGACACAGTAACTCAGAAAAATCAACCACTGTAACAAAGGAAGATCAAAAGGAAAAAATGACATGAGTAACGAAGCCAGTGAATAAGGAGAGACAAAAGTACCGAGGATGCACTGACGAAGGGGTTCTTACAATGAGCTCTAGGCAGTCATGAAAGTACTTTGAACAGATACCTCCTCCACTGACTGCTCCAGATGGGTGCTCCAGACAGAAAGGAAAGACAAACCAAACCTTGGGGAAAGCTGGAAAAAACAAGTTTGCTCAAGTAACCAAAGCTCAACTACTAAGATCAAACCTCTTTTACTATTGCTTTCATAGATTGTGTGAGAGAAGCACAGTTCCCTGAAACCTCAGCAAGGAAAAGTTCCACATGGAGTGAAAGCTAGTAATGCAGATCTCCCTGTCTTCCTTACATTTAAGCTTCCAGAATAACTCACAATACAAAATCAGGTGTGAAAAAACATACTAAAATCATGTGCAAAGTACCGGTCTACTTTCAGACTGTATCTTCTGCTATCTCACAATATAACCTCACTTGAAGTGGTCTAAGAAAACAATTTGCCTGAGCAAAGAAGCATACCTTTCTTAGGTTGTCTTTATTTTAATGCACTTGCAATTAGCTCTTCAGAGGCATCCAGTCAATATTCAAGGCGACATCAGCCTGCCTGTACTCGGAAGTTTTGAACACCACCACTTACAAGGAATTTGTGTTTTTTTCTATTCCTACTGATACCGTACTTTTCTTACATGATTGGGAATGTATTTTCAACCAGTTGTGGTTATGGTAGATAAGTAAATCTCAGAAACCCTCTGCCAGAAACTTAAACAGCAGGAACAGAAAGATAAACATGCCAAATGTACCAAAGGTTATGAATTCCCATAAAGAAATGGAGGCCAGAGGGATTCTGTTCCTTGAGTCCAAACCTTAATTTCCTAAGGCCTTTCTCAAAGGCTTTAAATTTCAGCACTGCATTTAGAATTTTTATTTTCTAATTACTATTATAACAGGAAACATGAAACTGTCATGAATCATCTTATTCATTGACTTGTGTCTGGCAGAGAAGAGTACCAGCTGCTTCAGAAGAGGGGGCAAGAAATCTGAACGATAGAATAACTTATCTAGTCTGTACTTTTGAGCCCATAGTTTGAAATCATATGTCACTTTTCCATTTTTTTTCTCTTTATTAAGCCCTTCCAAACTCTCAGCATCCATAGTATTTTGTTCCAGTGATGCACTATTGCTCTGAATAACATCTCTTTTCATTAGGTTGAGTGTTGCCTTTCAGCCTCGCTGAATGCCCCTTTGATGAAATATGTATCAAAACTTTGAGACAGGTAGAAAATTTATCTTTTTTACAATGTTTAGCACTACAGCCTCTAATTCACGTATTTTCCAAATGAAACAGCCTCAATCTTTAAAATCTCTTACCCTGAAAGCCTTTTTACCTCTACTCAGTACTGACCTTTAGATAAACAAAAGCTGATGAATTTTCAGATAGGTACTGCAGTTTTGTTCTTGCTCTAGGCTGATAACATTTCAGACCCAACAAGTAATTACAGAAAAAGGGGGGGGGGGGAACAATACAGAACAACTCTTCTGTTTATTTTTAATTTAAGCAGGAATTGGTATTACCTGGTAAAGAAAGTAAGGAGAATCTCAAAAGTACCTCTTCACCACCCCCGCTCCCTGGAAGAAGGAATTAAACAGGGCAAAATAAAACTTTCCAATGAACAAGAAGAATTGATCAGAAAAGCAGCTTAGTTGTTTGAGGGGAAAAATAGCTGAACACAGGAAAGATTCAGCAAAAAACACAAGACAGCAGTTACCAGCTGGTGAGATATTTTATTAAAAAAGGCTCAGACGGGAACTGGATTGGGAAAGGCAAAGGGAAAGAGAAGAGAGTGGCGCAATTCCCTGAAATGATAAGGAAGGAGTAACAATGGTCCTGCAGCCAGACTGGAAGGGAAGGATGGGGAGAAAATGCAGTGAGGACACGACTATAGTTTTGGGAAATCACCCTGCAATGCATGTATGTCTAAAATCAGGTCCTACCATGGCCTTTCTGCTACCATTTTCTTCAATGCAAAATGTGTTGATGTAGCATTGATGTAGCATTGATATAGCATTGCTTTGATACACCTTAAACTCACTATGTGAAGGCAAACTCTCAGAAGCAATCAGCTTCTAAGAGCCACAGAGAGAGAAGAAAAAAAGAAAAGAAAAAAAAAAAAGAAAAAAAAAAAAAGCTAAAATGCTCAGAAGAAGACCTGGAAGATTTGAAACAGTAAGGCTATTTTTTTGCGCTGTGTCCCAAGATACCCACTGAAAGATGCATGCTACAAAAGAAACAGTATTTCAATGAGAAAATATCACTGGAGGGAGTAGAGATGCAGGAACTGTGTTAAAAAGCAGTGCTGCATAGATAAGTTTGATGCAAAGCCAGGAACTACATCAAATGTCAGCAGTGGAGAGATTGTACATGTGTGAAGAAGAGCCAGAGCCATGGCAGATGCAATTTAGGCATAATACAACTGAAATGAGTAAGACCAGAATAAACCAGGGAAACCCAGAGGTGACTCATTGCTGTTTACAGTTAGCAAGGAGAGACAAGAGGTACTTCTGCTGGGGGACTTGAGGGTGTGGAGGAGATTGAGGGGGTATTCTGTCCAGTCAATTGCAAGTTTGGTGCCAAGGGGATTCATTGAGGGTTAAGAAGTCTGTGTAGTCAGTCATTTGGAAAAGTTATTACAGTTGCTTTCTCTTTTTTTTTTTTTCCTCCAAACACAGTGTGTTTTTTTGTTGGTTGCACTTTGCCTTAGCCTGTGTAATGCTCAGGGCTTTCCCTTCACAGCCCTTCTTATGCAATGTTGTAGTCAGCTTTTCCCACTGACACATCCCACCTACGTAAATCCAGCTGCTGCAGCATTACCTCTAGCCCTTGTTTTCCAGCATTTGGATTGCTTTTCCTTCCACTCACCTTTTGCCACTCCTTAGACTCTAGATTTTGGTTTATAACCCTGTGCCAGGGATGCAAAAGATCGTAGTAGCTAATACCAATAACCAGTAGTCCATTAGACAACCGGGATTTCCCTATAACGTACATGCACCAAGCTTAACTATTCTGCAACATCTCTAACTGGTTGGTGAGTCCTCCAGTCAGCTCTGTTGCAAGGGAGGTTGAGAAGATCCTGAGGAAACTGTAAGATTACTTTGGAAAAGACACTCAGGGAACACCTGATGCACTGGAGAAGACACCTAGAAGGGAACGCTCATTTAGAGACACCCCCACCACTTCTTTTCCTGGCTGACTATTGCAGAAACTTCTCCCTTTCTCTTTTGTCTCCATTTTCCCTTTTTCATTAGAGCTGATGCATGGCACCAGCTACGGACCACACACACACAAAAAAAATCTTTCTACATCTCTGCTTCATCATCCTTTGTGAAACTACATCCTGACAGGGAGCAATCCATGCATTCATGATTTATTGACCTTTCAAGAAATCTTTAAAACATTTTTCTGTATTAAATATATGAATTTCCCTAAAACCAGAAGACAGCAAACATCCTCCCTTACCTTAGAAACATAGAATCGTTCAGGCTGGAAAAGACCCTTTTGATCATTGAGTCCAACCATCAACCCCACTCTACAAAGTTCTCCTCTACACCATATACCCCAACACCACATCTAAACGACTCTCAATACTGTTAATACACATCTAAATGACTCCTAGTACTGTTAAAACCAATTACATAGCAACGAGCTACAGATTACAATTAAATTTGAGCTCATCTTTAGGCTTAGAAGCATTACATTTTCTGCATGAAAAAAAAAAAGAGTGAAATAAATATTTGCTTAACTGGCAAAACTTTTTTGAAATCTGATCTGCTTAAAAGATCATGTCAACATTTAAATGTAGCTCGAGGAAAACCTCAGGATTAAGTCACCTGTTTCGGTCAGATGGCTAATGGTAATTAGATCTTCACAAATCCCCCGGTAACCAGCTCCTAACAACTTTTGAAAAGTTGGTAATTATCTTAAACAGTCTCTGACACT
This sequence comes from Thinocorus orbignyianus, assembly GCA_013400375.1. Lineage (NCBI taxonomy): Eukaryota > Metazoa > Chordata > Aves > Ciconiiformes > Thinocoridae > Thinocorus > Thinocorus orbignyianus. The sequence continues at coordinate 34,292 of VXBW01005904.1, read as the reverse complement.
TAAATTGCTTGCTAATTTTACCATGTATTATAGAAACATGGCAAATTTACAGTGGATGTACTGTACAAATATTTGATAATTAATCCCCATGAAATATCCCCCTAAGATACATTAGTGTCTCTATTACTTCTATTGACATTTTCTGGTGAATCCGTGGCAGCAGTCACGTCTTCCAGAGTCATACCTACACTTCTGGGCTCACATTCAGCCTTTCTTCTTGCATTTCTACCTAAGTTTATGCCTGACACGATTCCATAGTTTTGGGTCCCTTTCAGGGTTGATGATAGAGTTAGCTGTTCAGCTGGACAACTGTGGTTATCTAATTTAGGCTGAGCTGAACTGGTTTCTCAGTTAGCTAGATTTACTGGCTGATAAGGACCAAGCTCAGATGAAGACCCCCCTCTGCCTCAAAGACACCTAAAATACTTAATGTACATGCTCTTCTCTTTTTTTTTTCCTTTTTCTTTTCTTTGATGCCTTTGCAGCACCTGCCTACACTGTGAAAGTTGCACAGCTCTCAGAAAAGAACCAGACCCAAGTGTGAGGTCCTTAATTTGCTCCCTCATAAATTTTAAGCCACTAAAATAAAATACAGCAATCGCTTTTCTTTGAAATAATGGGCTGATCTACCAGCTGGGCAAGAGGCAAATATGCTGCAAATAAGCTCAGCTCAGTTACTCACTGCTTACTTCTTGTATATTAATTAAGTAATTTAGAATCAAGAACCAAGACAAAAACAAAGGAAAACAGATTATCTCAGTCCTGCAAGCTCTTGCTCTTGCCTCATCTCCAGGATATCTTGGCTGACCCTTCACAACAGCTTGCTCCTCCTCCCCACATTCTTATGTCTTCCTTCTGTTACACACAAAGGGAAAGGAAAGAAAAAGCTGGCTGACCAGCATTAAAAATCCCATCTTTGCTGCTTTGAAGGATGGGATTAATTTGACCAGATGGAAATGTCTGTAAGGGAGAGACCTACATCTCAGCTAGTCACCTAAGCTCTCTCTGGCAAATGGAGAGAAACTGGCACTTTCAGGACAGAATTAATCTCATCCCCATGTAGATATTTAAACTAGGTCATATGAATCATGCCTTAGAAGAGACAATTCCTCTCTGCTGACACTAAAGGGAGCCTGAAATCACTAGATATAGATGTTTACATCGGTTATGTCTGAAGTTAAGTGAGCTCAGTGCCACCTGAGTTTTTTAGATTGCTTTTCTTCTTTAGAGGCAAAATGTCATGTATTCACTTTCTGGTTACACTCGTGGCTAGAAACCAGCCCCATCTTCATGTCCCCATTTTTAAGAAGTCAAGCGCTACAAGGGATGTATGAATGCATCACATGATTCACTACAAAAGCAGGTTTTCATAAGAAATTAATAACATCTCAAAAGCACACAAGAAGAGTGTATGAAAGTACTGATTAGTGCTCCAACACCTTCTCAGCAAGACTTCAGGTTCTTGACTTCATTGGGCATCTAGTAGAAATGAAATCATCTTTCAGTGTCTTAACATTTTCCTTTTCCAGAAGAATTATTAGGTATAGATTAATTTCATCTAATTCCTAGTCACTGATTTGATAACTGTTACCATAGCCATGATAATCTAAGGATGGTTTTCAATCACTGGGGAGGGTCAAAAAAAACCCAAAAAAAAAACCACAAAAAAAAACCCATCTCTTCCACACAAGCTTTGTTTCACTCACAATTTATTCAGTTTTCCATTTTAACTTGGAGACACCTATTTTGCAAGAAGATCAATCCTTCAAGATTATCGGACCTCCACTTAGTGCTCAGCTAGAGATAGATTTCTAAATAGGGACTTAAACAAAGAGTGTGCTAGTTATTGCTAATTTTTCAAAAGCAGTTATAACAGAGTTGCTGATAAAATATATATATTAATGTGAGAAGGAAAGAAATGCACATAATGTTGGGTTAATGGAAAACAGATCCTGTCAAGCTAACTAACGTGCTATCTTTTTTCAGGTGGGATTACAAATCTGGCTGACAATGGTACCGATATTGATACAGTATACTCAGACTTTTGTAAATCATTTGACACAACGCTGCATGACATTTTATTAAAAACACAATCAAAATGGCACATATTAAATGGATTAAAAAGTGTCTAACTGACAGGATTCAGAATGTAATTACAAATAGGACAACTAATCAGCTGTGTTCAGTGGGATGCTCAGGGGCTGGTCCTGGCCTTATGCTTTTCAAATGTTGATCATTCTGGGAGAAAACTCCACCACTTACTACTGACCAAATTCAACAATGGCAGAAAAAAAAGTAGTGTGGTAAATGGTGCAGAAGACAGGTCACTGATACTGATCAATGTATTTTATAACACAAACAGCAATAAAGTCACAACACTGGGAATAAAGAAAACAACTCTTCCTTATGGGCACTTTCCAGAGAGGTCTGCTGTTAAGTAGATGGCAATCCTGCCAGATACAGGGCAGAAGATGAACTCCCGGCGCAGCAATGTGGCTGAAGGAGCCAGCATAACCCTGGACGTACACATGGTATCTTTAGTGGGAGCCAGGACGTTTATTACTTCTTCAAGGGGCTGCAAGAGCTCTGAAGCCACGTGCAGCTGTGGCCTGCACAGATGAGGAAGCCTGCTATGAAACTGGAGAGAGCTCAAAGACAAGTCATGAGAGGGATAAGAGCTCTGGCAATCATGCTTTGCAGTAAAAGATGCCAGGAGCTCAGTTTATTTACTTAATCAAAAAGATGATTAGATGATGCCTTCACCACAGCCTAGAGCTACTCAAGGAGGGGAACAACCGTTTGCAGTGGATTCCTCAGTGCAGTGGATTAAGATGTAACAAAAAACTGAAAGCGACCCAAAAACTGGGAGTGGAGACTGGACTAATTCAGACTAGAAATATGGCACATGCTTCCAACAGACTAATTAACCCCTGGAATAATACATTTGTAAAGGTTGTGAGAGGTTCTCCGTCATCAGAAGATATTCTACAGAAACAGAATGTTTTACTAGAAGGTACGGCAGGTGTCAAGAGACGTATCCTTCCTCTAACAATTCATGGTAGTTTTACAGTCTGAACTGGCAGACTAGATTAATTATGATTGTTCTGTCTAACTTGAAAACTTGGCCATTTATTTTTGTTTGCAAATGAAAACTGAAGTTTGGAAAGCAAATCTGGAGCAGGCTGAAAATCCTGTCCAAAATATCTGCAAATATGTGTGAAGTATCTACGATATTTTTCTTCATCTGTACTACAACTTGGATGAAAATGCTTCTCTGAGTTTTACTTTTCCAGTCAATCCTCCTTTCCTAAGGTTTTAATGATCTTCTTTGCTATCAAATGCAGGGAAGCCTTTCCAATTACTTCTCTGCAAAGATTCTTATTTGAAATCTGAGAGGTTTACCTCTTTGGTGAAAGTGAGACTAAAACAAAAGATGCTTGTGTTCAGGTCTCTTTGAATTGTTTTTAAGGGATTCAGATTTTGGTTTACTTGTCTTTCCAGAAAAAGTCCGGAAGCTACTCAGTTATCAAGAGTATTTATACTACTTCAAACACTCAGATCTATCTGGAGTTACAAAGGGAAAAATCAACCTCCTCCTCTGAGAAAACGGTGGTGGCTCTGCTTTTAATAACAATTTTTTCGTTCTGTTAGTTCTGTATTAGTCATTAATCTGTAGCTATCAGTCATTATTTTGGCACAGGGACACAGGTGGAATGCAGACTGCCTGAATGTGTTCCAGAGTTCATTTCTTTGGTGTGTCCCCACAACTGAAAAAATATCAGTTCTTCTTCAGGAATCTTCCTTTGCATTTTTACTACCAAAAGACACTTTCCTTGTCTCCTACTGTCTGTAAGGATATTATAGAAGGAAAGGGATGGAGGCTTCACCCTCCAAAATCAGGTACAAGCATTTCATATATTCATACATATGTGGGAGCCTAGATAGGAACAAAACATCTCAGCATGTCCGAAATATATATCTACAACCAGTAGCAGCAGCATTAAGAGACCACACACCTGTGAAGGCTAGCCCTGGAAGATGCAACACTTCACTCAAGCACAGACACAGAATATCTTTACCCAACTTAGTGCAAACAAACGGGACAAGAGAAAAAGATGAAGTTGGAAGTGAATGTAGATAGAAACTAACAATGAAAAATGGTTGGGCAGCCTTTAATTGTGGCAAGCTATTATCAGCTCCATCCATCACTGATTAATGGTCTTCTGCACTTCCCCCTATCTGGAAGTGTTTTACTTTTGCCTGGGTCCACTGCACATTCCTCAATATTTTGTAGGCAGCATTGCTGTCAGGATTGTTGATCTAATTTCTCTGCAATCCCATAACAACCACAAAAACACTGACATCCTAAGGGCATAGGGCAAGTCTATCAGCAGTGATTTAACAGTAGAGGTTTTAACTTTAATCATTTTTATGTAAACATAAAATTGTCACATATAGACATGAGATTATCTTCTAGTTACTCGCACATATTAAAACCCCAACAAATTTAAATACTTTTACAGTCCTAGATCTTTTCAATTCTCCTCTAACAAAAAGGCCAATTATGTATCTCTGATAAGAATAGCTCATCAGATAAGCTCTAATGAGCCTACATTAAAATGGGAGACACAAAATAGAATTGAAATATTTTTCTTGGTACTAGTATCTATCCAGAAATTTCTGAATGAAGAAAATAGTGCCTAGCTTCTCTATCTTCCAGCAACTATTTTTGTGCCTAACTCTTCTAACTTTAGATAAGTACCCCTTACCCTTATAGCATGATTTTCATATTTGCTTAGTGTTCATAAAGAATTCTTAGTAGTGGATTTAGTTTCTTTTATTGTGCTTGGCATTTTAGCATCTCCCTACCTATCCACATATTTATCATGGCTTTTCAGGGAATATTATTGTGGTCTATGGGTAAAATATTGTCCCAATCTTATTATATCTAGGAAACCAGAGCTGCTGTTGTGAGATTAATCGCTTCTAATTACCACTTCTATTCATAACTCGTTAAGGTCATGTATTGTAAATACACACTTGCAGTTGGGTGAAGTGGTAAAGTATATACTTAGGTATTTTAAATGTTTGCAAATCTGGCCAAGTTAGATTTCAGAAGTGAAAAAATCAACCTTCAGGATTCAAATAATTTACTTCTTACTCAGACAGAACTACTATTTGAACTGCATGAGACTGGATTCAGATCTCCCGTTTACCAAAACTCCTATTAACATCACTGGTGTGATTGCAAAAATTGGGCCATAAATGAGAGCTTTATCTTCCTGCAAAGCATGAAGGTGGGCAGTAGCAACCCATTTCAGTAGCAGGTACAGCAAGCTATCTAAAGCAAGAAAAGCTGTGGTATTACTACTATTTTAATTTTGAGAGAGCCTTCAATGTAGAAGTTGGTCCAAGAGATCACTAATCCCTTTTTGCAAAGAGTTATCTCTTCCCTAAAATTCCATCTTTATTTAATGAAAGGGTGACATCAAGACATAAAGCTCAGCTGTTTTTAGCTCTCAAGGCTAGATCCTGCAGTAGTTAAACAAATCCCTTATAAAGTTCAAGGTCTTGCTTATTTTATAGCCTAGGCAAACATTTTATAAAGAGATGACAAGATATATTACAGAAATGCAACGGGATATTCACAACCTGCATAATATTTTCCTTTTCCTTGTCCCTAAAACCCTCAGGGTGGAAATTCCACACCAAATCTGGTTGCTTTCTAGTACTAACCTACATTTTACCTTTATGTCCTATAGTAGTAGAGGAACCGTACTTTGACCTGCCACTTGGATTGCATTTATGAGTATGCAGTTATGAGTAAAATCAGATTGTCAGACATAATCAGAACTACAAAAAATGAGTAACCCAAATAAAAACTACCCCTGAGTCTACTCTTAATTACATCAGAAAAAGTGAGAAACCAATCTTTCCTGCTTAGTCCTTTTAAAATGCTATATCAAAGCCATTCATGTAACTTCTGAACTGTTCCTCACTGAAAAGAGAGGTACTAGAGGATGGTGCATGATGGAACATTTAAATAAGGAAAATATGCATTAAGAAAGCAAGGGCCATGTCTGGAAGTCTGCAAGAGCTGGGAGTTCAAATCCTTTTTACTTCATCCCCCATTTGCCAATACCATAAGACTACAGCAGAACATATTTTGGCAATACAGTCCCAAGTCTGAGTGATCCATAAACCCGTTTGCTTTGGAAGACGAGAACAATTCTTGGTACAGGTGGTGAAATACGTGATACAGACAACTTAATTATGTAGCTCTATGATTAATACATATTGGGAGAGGGGAAGAGTTCTGTGATTAATTTTGAAATCCAAGTGCAACAAGAGGAGTAACAAAGAAAACTAAAGTGATTTAGTGATCCTCCATGGGCCCTGGCCATACTCCATTCCTATCATAACAGGTCCTCTGCATCATCTGAGATCCTCAAAAACAACAATGCATAGGCCAAAATTTCAGCCATAAATCACTTCATGATTACCATTTGACACAGGTTAGCATAATCTTTTAGTTGCCACCCAAGAGGTACAAGGGATCATATGTAGAAAACTTCTATCAGCATCATGGTGACCCAAAGTTAGCAGTCAGAGCAAAAAAATAAAGGCACTTATTTAACCCAGTGTTCAGGTAGAAACTCAGTTCTGTGAGGTGCCAGGTGTACCCATTAACATGAAGACAGCCTGAAACTCACACTGAAGTAACTCTGAACCTCCAGGGAAGCCTTTGGCACTTCAAAGAGTATGGATTTGAATTCACACCAAAAAAAAAATCACCCAAACCCCCTTGATCTTCACATGAAGCTCTAACAACCCCAAAGCCAGTGCTGACTGCTGCTGAGAATGAGGTACTTCAAGGTGAGAGAACCCAGCTCTCACATCAAGTCCCATGCTAAAGTGGGAATGAAAGACACCAGCTCTGCTACCCAAATTCCCAGAAGCACCAGCCGTGCCTTCAGTAAGACCCTTACACTGTCAGCCAGAAATAGCAGCCCAGATTCACAGTAAAATCCATCAGAAGTACACACAGAATTCATCATGGGAAGAGGAAGGCAAAACTAACTCCTCTAAACTTTTAAGAAAAGAAAGACCCCAGTCCATAAAAGATTTTCAAGCTTAGCTCGGTCTCTGGAACCTAAATATTTGCAATGTTCCCCATAGTTTTACAAGAAATACTGCTAATACTAAGGGAATATAAAATACTTGCCTAAGCCAAGAGCAGAAAGTTTTTAATGGCAACCCTTAAAAATCTCTTGCATGTAAATACAGAAAGTATTTTCAATACACAATTAAAACTACAAACATTTGTCACCGGACGGCCCCCTGCCATAGGTAATCCATGCTCCTGAGACTTAGCCACGGTGAAAATACAGCACCACGTTTAACTACTGCATATAGTAGGAGTTCACTTTTTCAGGCACGCTGCACATTTGCACAAAAACACTTCTGAGCTTGGAGGCACTGTTTTTAGATTTTATTTCCCTGAGTTGTGTGCACATTGATAGTATCTTCCACTGAAGTACAAAATTGTGTCAATATGAGAGAGTACGGAAGAGATCAGTCAAAAATGCAGAACTTTAATAACACTGTGTCTAATAAATAGTAATCGATAGCTATATATATATATATATACACACTTTCTTTCTTTTTTTTTTTAATTCAAGCTGAATTGAATTTTAAAAACATAGTTCCAGAGAAACTCTGACAGAGAAAGATACTTTTCTCATAACTTCTCAGTAATCTTTCTTTTTTTTTTAACCACTGACTTTGTTTCTGCTATGGCAGGAAGAACTAATTATTCACATAGGCAGGTAGGTGTTCATGGTCAGTACTGTTCTTTAGTCAGCTGTAAAAATAGGCTTTGATTAAGAATGCATGGGATAGAACTCTTTTTATAAGTCTGCATACGCCAACTAAGTTCACATGGGCAGTTTCAGATAGACTGGCAATCAAGAAGCAAGAGTCCTACCTTAAACTTGAAAAATCTGCTTTCTTTAAAGCCAGAAACTGCAGCTGCCATAAGAAACAGACCCAATTGCTTTTCTTTTTCACTTTCCAGGGCAAGCAAGTCTACTTCCTGTTACAGCCTGTACTTATAGTTTAATTCTATCTTATGACTTAAAGACCAAAGTATTTGAGAACCACTGAGATTTTTTTCCACCCATTTTAAAGGGGGGAAAATACAAAACACGAAACAGATGTTTTATAATGTATTTCATTTATTTTGGCCACCCATAAAGCTGTGGCTCATGTCAGTGCCAACTGAGTTAAAAGCAACAGAAACACTGTGTAATACATTTTAGAATGACCAGGCACAGGCAGCACCTTTCACTAAACTCCCATTTATTAAGTAATTTTCAATGTCAGAAGAAGAAAACAGAAATTACTGAAGATGCAAGTGACACTGCCATACTTGGGCTGTTCCTTGGGGTATTTCCAAAGTTTATGCAGCTTTTTTATGTTATTATACCCCAGTGTATACCTTGGAAAGCAGACAATCAATGTATACACTGAAAGCAGATGAGTTCGATGGAATTAGAAAAACTAAAGATAACATCCTTAGAACAATATCATGTAAATAACATAAATGGTATATCAAGCAATTATACCACAGACACAAAAGCTGAAGAAGTTCCAACAAATTAAAACTATCTTATATAAAAAAAAAAATCATCAGACTTGGGGTAGTACAAACCTTTCACTTTTTTCTATGTTTATGAATGGAAACAAAGACATTTCAAAAGTCAAGCCCAAGAGACTCTTAAGAGTTGCTGTGGTACTTTCTGATAAGGCTCCTTGTGGAAATTACAGTAAAAAATAGCTATATTGAAATTTCCTCTATACCCATTCTTATTTAGACTGAGAAATCATTTCTCAACAACAGACCCACTTTAGCAGAACACCTTCAGCACAGTACTGCAGGCTGGGGGACAAAATGAGCAATAAAGAATGGTTGGTCTCAAAACATTTCTTTATTGACAATTTACTGCATAGAACACGGGGCATATAATATGAATATAATTTACTAACCTGCCAAAAACATTACAGGGAAAGCATAAGAAAAGGACAATGGATGTATTTTAGGAAGACAGAACAGCATTAAAAGTTTTAACCTGTATTTTTTGGCTTGTTATCCACGTATTCAAAGCAAATCTATTTTTCACCTTCCTCCTCAGAAGTGGCACAGAAAGTGAACTTCAAAAGTTAATTGGAAAGTAATAAAATGTGAAAGCTTAGCAATTCAGTACAGCAATCAGCAGTACAGACTTTGACCACATACACAGGAACAGACTCTTACAACATGAGCTTTTAATACAAAATACTTTTTTAATGATATGGCAAAAAAAAATTTTTTATGAAATAAACAGACGTGAAGTTCATTATTATCAAACCAAGTGCAAAGACAGAAAACTCACTTTAATTCAGAGGCATGCTTAAAGCAGTTCAAAAGCAAAATATCCTTTACAATTATTTCTCCGGGTAAAACAGTTCTAGCTGTGATTATTCAGCATTTGCCAGTGCTTTTCTTCCCAGACAGACACATTCATTTGAACTTGAAAAAGCCAGAATGCCAGAAGTACCTCCCCAATATGTTGACTAAGGACTGTAATTCCTTTAAATTATGCAACTGGATTCCCACAGCTGGCCCACAGCTTGGTTTAGAGCTCAGTTCAATGCCAAATGATTCTGTCTGCTAATATTGTCCTACTTGCTGAGAAGGTAATATATCCAGCAACTTATATTGAAGTTCTGACACTAATTAACAGAGCAAGCAAACGCTGACATGAGTGACAAACGCTGCTTAATAGTTACTGTGAGACCAGTGCTGCCAGCTGGCAGTTCTCTGTAGCATTTTGCAGTAATAACCCCCTGTTCATTTCTTAGGACACTGCTTATAATTTGTTTATATGCATTTTGTTTCAAGTTAGAAACAAATCAGCACAAAATCCAAGCCAGAACACAGCAGCAAGACCCCCGATTTCCAGACAAGTAATCAACAAGAAAGCATGCAAGCACATCACTTGGAGGATGCACGGGGGGCTAGAGTATAGGAATTCTTATGCTATATAAAGCTATGTAGACTTGCACAAACAGCCTTTGGCATCTTGTTTCTGGCCTACCTGGACAGTAGCAAAACATGTTTATCAGATCACACAAGACCAGAACCTGAACTGCAAGCAGTTAAAAACTGAAGGTCGGTAAACTGCAAAATTAAAACATGCTTCTATGCTTTAGCTACACAGACAACGATAAAACAAAGCCTCCACAACCACCTGTAATAATATGCCTGTTCAGCTAGCAATTCCAAAGTACTCAGCAACACAAGGTAGACATTTTCTGCAGCTGGTTTTACATGTACATTCCTGCCAAATTGTTGTCTCGTCTCCTCTTACCTTCACATTAGTCCGGAGTGCACAGTAACATGCAAAAAACATTGCAGTAAACAAGGAGCATATGGACCAGTATTCAGCGTCTCTGCTCTGCACAAACGGTACACACACGATCCCGAGCATGTGCTACTAAGGAGCATCCGTTCCCTCTGTCAGTTTGAAAATGCATTGATCTCTGTTTTTCTGACTACAAAAAGACATGTCTTGAAGGCACTGAGTGAAAGCTACATATCTCTTCATCGACTATATACAGAAATGTGCCCAGTAATTTCAATTAGCAGAGAATTCAGCATCTGAAACTTGGACCTCAGTTGCTTTTCCTTCCAGC